>JAODAL010018156.1:0-75554 GCA_025379985.1 Phyllomedusa bahiana
TAAGATTTACTAATGCTGCGTCAAGAACAGTGCTGGTGCGAAAAAAGTAAAAAAAACACATAACTGTTATGTTTTGATATAATAAACTGTATTTTTTGCACCTTTCAATTCACCTGTGGTGAATATAGAATTGCTGTTTTAAGATTTACGTAGGTGCTGCGCAATGAACATTGCTGGGTGCGCAAAAAGTCAAAAAACACTTAACTGTTATGTTTTGAATAAAATAAACGTATTTTTTGCACCTTTCAATTCACATGGTTTGAATATAGAATTGCTGTTTTAAGATTTACGTAGATGCTGCGTCAATGAACAGTGCTGGGTGCGCAAAAAAGTCAAAAAACCGTAACTGGGGATGTTTTTCTTTACGATACAACGGTATTTTTTGGGCAAACAAAAAACCTGTGCTGCTACAAGATTGCTGGTTTTGTAATTTAAGTGCAAGGTGGATATATAAACCCAGTCACAGGTGTAAGGGGTAAAATTGAACACCTATCTAAAAATGTTATACTGATAAAAAAGTGGAGTTTTGCAGCAAAACAAAGAGACCCTGCATTACTAGAAATTATGTTATCCAATATATGTTCAGGCTGCCCAATATTCCAGGAAATAATTTCAATAGCAAACTGTTAATAATAAAGATATTCCACTACAATGTCTACACTAAGTCTGGGGGAAACTTTATCCAGTTTTTCTTTATAGATAGAGCTTGTCTGTGTTCCGCCCCGGGCCCCCCCCCCCACCCCCGCTCCCACCGCCGTGAATTTACAGTGGTGATTCTGCTTTAAAATTCTCTAGCTAACTTACATAAAATGTTCAAATCCCTAATCTAACTAAATTGGAAGGATCACAGCAATAGTTAGAGGGTTTCTCTGTGCCAGAAAATAGACTAATTTTGCTGAGCTGTTTGGCCACAGGCAGAACGCAGGTTCCTTCCCTATGAGACGCTGAGGGGACACTGAGGCTGAAACAGGAAACGCTGTTCTATGTAAAACGAGGTCATGTGATTTTTCCACCCAATCGAAACCATACACATCCCAGTCATGACGTCCGCACACACACTAAACCCTGCTCTATTCTGTAATCTGATTTGCTGGCCGCCAAAATTACAGGAAGCGCAGATTTTAACCTTAATTATCGCAAGATCTGGAAATTTCGATCACCATAAAAACCTTGCCGATTTCAACTTTGTCGATAAAAATCGCTCAATACTAGTACTGTATAATACTAAATTGTATATAATGAACAGTTTATTTCAATACGATGTCTGATCTTTTAGGTACAAAAGGGAAATGTCGAAATATGACCACAACCGCTACAGAGCGACTGTTATCGGATCAAGCGACCCAGACTGTTTATGCAAAAGAAATCAGTTCTACAACATCACCCCGGATGCCGTGTAACACGTCTACGCCCTTATCAACCGGCTGTAACAAAAGTAGTAACGCTCAAGCCGTCTCACGCACTAAAAGACCGAAGAAATCCTATACAGTAGCGGAACCCTGTGCTACTGCGACAACGGAGTCCCCGCAATACAAGCCAAAAATTTTTTACACCGCTGGACTGCAATTTCAGAAGTAGATGACCCCAACACCGTCGTAGATCCGGGGGGTAAGCCATTTTTTCATAAATAAAAAACTATACTCGGGTTTGTCACCAATTCAAACTGCAAAAATACACCTATATGCACAACACCTACATACAATATAGTGTGGGCCCTAAAGTTATGATTGGGGGGGAGGACTATGGTCGAAGGAAGCGCTCCCCTACATTAAAAGAAGGGGGGCGATATAAAGCCTTCAACATGTCCCATATTCGTAATCAATTGACTTACTTAGTGAATCGTTACGCAGAACTCTGCTCTCGTATGCCCCGCCAGAACACAGCAGAGGAGCTGGCTGAGCTATTGTATCAGTTTAAATCCATGTTTGAGACCTCCCTGCGAACACCACCTCCAGCGAGTCCTTTATGACTACGTATGGTCGGCTCTGGTGTGCGCAAGCGTTGTAGATGTAAAACAAATACAACTAAAAGATCGCAAACTATAAAGCGCGCTGTAAAAAACTTGGTAGGGGCTAACACGAGGAGACGGGGGAGGGTACGGGCAGTAACGCAACATCTTATCCAGGAAACTACACAACAAAACGCGCAGAGTTTAACACATCGACGATCTTCGCAAAATAGGGTAGATGCACCAGAAGCTGTAAATAACAATGAGGATCCATTAGAGGGCTGTAGCACCTTTGTACGCAGAGCACAACCCTCTACAGAGACACTAGCGATAAACAATGTTGATGAGACCGACAATCCCCATAAGAACGAAAAGCGTTTACAAGATCCTAAAACGGATCAAAATTTGTTGTTGAATCCGATGAAAGGTCTGCGTTATTACAGAAATTTTTTTCATAGACAACGGGACTTACATAAACTTGGAGGTGTTGAGTATATCGATCACTTTAGTTTTTGTAAATCTCGATCATATACAGTCATTTGTAGAAGGAGTGAGCGCTGTACACAACGCCATTACAATTTTTTACTGAACAGATCCTCGGTGATTTTTGATCCCGGCGATTTTGTTACAGTTAAGGCTTGAAGGTGCCCCAATTTTAAAAACGTTTGTATTCTCAATAAAACCAGACCAGTGGCGGTTTTAATGCAGATACTTTCTTAAATGCCGTGGCGAACGCGCTGCAGAGTAACACTGAAGTTTTTAGCGGCGACAGTCTGAAACTCGTAGTTACCATCATTAGAAATAGACGTGGTGGGGCAAAACGACGCTTAAAAGCTATCACTTACAGTCGAAATCATTGAGAGAAAAGCAGGGGGGTTGTATGATTTTAATAATTACGACTCTAATCTGTGTCTGGCTGCTAGTTTATGTGCATTGATAACTGATGATGATGTTGGTGATGCTAGTTTACTGAACAAAGCTAAACAGATACACGCTGATCTGGCACTCCCTGCCGATGAGTTAGTGAGTTTTAGCGACATTGCGAGATTTGAAGACTATCTGAGTATTGTCATTAAAGTGCTCTACCATACTTGAGGGAGTTGGGTGTTATTTTGACACAGGAAAAAAGCCTACGGGTAAAATTGTTTATATTTTACATCATGACGGTCATTACAGGGAAATCAAAAATGTGAAAGGTTTTAAATCGGTGCTAAAAACTTTTGTGAAAAGTGTATGTTCAGTGTTTAAACCACAAAGGTTAATCATTCTTGCCAGTTTTTTTGTAAAGCGTGTAAAGAGAGAGAACTGTTCCGAAGAGTGTAGGTCAACAATTACGATGTGATACCTGTGGGTTTTTTGTCGGATTCCGTTGATGTAAACAACACAAAAGCCAGCGCTAGATAAATCCCGAGTTTTGCAGACTTAAAACATTTTGTGTCTAGGCTGCGGCGTTTTTTGCAATAGGGAGGAAAAACACGATGTGTGTCGGTCTATTGCGCGGGTTTGCGGGCGCTCATATGGAGAGATTTGATGGAGAAATCTTTGTTACAATGAAAACGTTATAACCGTTAAAGAGACTGATCTCTATGTCTTCTATGATTTTGAAACGATGCAGGAAAGGGGGGGTTACACACCCTAATTTCTTTCCATGTTTTAAAAACCTGTATGGTACAGCGTCCTGGGATTTTGAGGGTAAAAACTGCACCCTTGAGTTTGTCCGCTTTTTCACCAGCGGCAAATTCAAAGGTCATACTTTTATAGCGCACAACGCCGGTCGGTACGATTCGTATTTTATTGTTAAAGAATTAATACGTGAAAAGTTACGGATACAACCCCTTACACAAGGCGGACGCCTTTTATGTGTAACCTTACCCGATCTGGACTTGCGCTTCATTGACAGCCTGAATTTTCTACCCTCGAAACTCAGTAAACTACCGCAGGCTATGGGCTTTTCAGGGGCAAAGGGACACTTCCCACACTTCTTTAACACAGAAGAAAATCAAAACTATGTGGGACCTCTACCTGCTGTTGAATATTACGGTGTTGATTTTATGTTACCTGACGAGAAAAAGGAGTTTCTTGGTGGGGTTTATGAGACAAAAAAAACACACATACTTTTGATCTTAGGTAGAGCTAAAAAAATGCTATTGTCCGGCAAGATTTTTGAGGTATTGAGACGAGCTTGCGAGAGTTCCCGAGCCAGGTAATGCAGATGACTAGCAAGAAACTTACAGAGTATGGTAAGAAAGAGAAGACCTTTGTTGTCGTGATACGCAGTATGGACCCCTTTCAATTAATCACATTGGCTTCTGTTTGTATGACGATGTTTCGTTTTAGCTTTCTCCCAAAAAACACCATAAGCGATATTACCGGCTAACAATTATCACAAAACAAAAAAGCGTTTCTCATCACCCGCTATTCAAGTGGTTTATGTATGTGGCCCACACAGAGAAAATCGACATACAGCACGCACTGAGAGGGGGGGGAAAAAAAGTAGGAAAAATACTTTTTAGAGGGTTTATGCCTGCATTAATGGACAGCACACTGCATTTAAAATTTCAGGGTTGTTTTTACCACGGTTTTCCATTTGCTAAAAATCAGAATGACACAAATTAACGCCCAAACAAAAACCAACTTACGTCAGTTTATTACAGTTTTCTTTGGGGTAAGAAACGTGTTCTACTAAGTTGTGGGTATGGTACGATAATATGGGAACACGAATGGAACACATGATTCAAAATGATTCCAGTTTTTCAATCTTTTTCTCAATAAAATGCAGTTTCCAAACCGCTAAGATCCCGTGATGCCCTCTATGGGGTAAACTAATGCCATCAAACTCTATCACAAGCAGATGGAGGGGGAGACGATACATTACTACGATTTCACAAGTCTGTACCCCTTTGTTAACAAAACAAAGACATACCCCATAGGCCATCCCTGTATTATTTATGACAATTTTAGTTACATCAAAAATTACTTTGGCATCGCACGAGTTTAAGGTGTATCTCCCCGAGAGATTTGTTTTTTACGGTCTCCCGGTTAAAAAATGAATCATAAATTTGATGTTTCCTCTATTTTCTACACTTGCGCATTAAACTCCCAAGCGGGATGTGTGGCACGCATAGCGACGAACAGCGGTCTCTGAACCCACGTGGTGCAAAAATAGAACTAGAAGGGGGGTTTTGAAAAAGGGTATTGGGTCGCTCAAATCTACGAAGTTTGGCATTTTTCCAAAAAAAACATCCGACACGCTATTTACACCCTTTTTATTAAAATTACATCTTAGGGATAAACAAGAGGCCTCGGTTTCCCTAGCTGGTGCACGGACGAATTCAAGAAAAAACAGTACATCAAAGCCTTTTCTGAAAAAGAAAGGCGTGCAACTAAATGCTGAAATTATTGCTGTAAACCATGCTAAAAGACCGATCTCAAAACTTTTATTAAATTCTTTATGGGGGAAGTTTGCGCAGAGGCTTAATTTACCGTTTTTACCGCCATTGTGACAGACCCCAATGAGCTCTTTCGCTACGTAATTCTTTCCCCTACTTGATGTATCCGATTGAATTTTTTTTGACGATGAGACAGCCCAATTTTAACTGGAAATATACAGAGCAACACCACACAGTTAACAAAAAACCAACATTTTTATAGCGTGCTTTACAACCGCTTACGCCCGACTCGAACTGTACACGCTTCTGGGACCGTTGCAGGAGAGGTGTCTGTATCATGATACAGATTCAGGGCACTTTGTGCACCGGAGGGTGACTGGAAGCCGCCTTTAGGTGATTATCTGGGTGATTTAAGCAGTGAGATACCCAGACACTCTACATCACGAATTTGTTTCAGCAGGTCCCAAAACTTATGGTTACAAACTGAACAACCCGGCAAAACTGTGATGAAAGTTAAGGGGATAACACTAATGTTGCTAAAGCTCAAAAGGTTAATTTTGAAAGCCTAAAAGATTTAGTTTTGGCCTACACCAACAATCCCAACGCTGAAAACCATGACTGTATAACTCTTGAACAGCCTGGTATTGTTAGAAATAAGAAGGTGTGGCGCATTGAGACGATAGCTCTGCGTAAGACTCAGAGATGTGTATATACAAAAAGGTATTTGTTAGATGATACCACGACGTTACCTTTTGTTTCTAATACCCGGATCAGACACTTACACCGGTCCCATTTTGTTTTGTTTCTGATGAGCTAATATTCATATTTTAGAAGCTCACGATAAGCTCTAATTAAGAAACTTGAAATATACAAAGAGCCCCATCATGGACACACGCTTACAACATCCCTTTTCCTGCATTTTAGCGGGACCTTCCAATTCTGGAAAAAGTTTTTTTGTAAGACAACGTTACAAAATGCTGCAACACATTTTTCACACAAACCCGAAAATATTGTTTGGTTTTATGCATGTTGGCAAAAATTATACATGAGCTTCTCTTCTTTCCCCAGCATCAGATTTATCGAAGGTTTGCCGCATACTTTTTTAGATGATGAGTTATTTCCACCTGATAAGGTAAATTTTTACAGTTGTTGATGACCTTTAGGAGAGTGCCAGTGGGAATTTAGAGATAGAGAAGGCCTTTACCAAGTATGTTCATCATAGAAATTTAAGTATATTGTATCTGGTGCAAAATATATTCTGCCAGGGTAAAAAGAGTCGTACGATAAATTTAAATACCAAGTACATGATTCTCTTTAATAACCCCCGTGATAAATTGCAAATCCTAACATTAGCGAGACAGATGTACCCTGGGAAAACCCGCTTCTTTTTGGAGGCTTTTGAGGATGCCATCCGCGAGCCTTATGGCTATTTATTAGTAGATTTAAAAGCTAATACCCCTGAGCTGCTTCATTTAAGATCAGGCTTTTTTCCCCCGGCTTTACCAGCCGTGTACGTCCTAAAGAAAAATAAATAAAAAAACTGAACTTTAGAATAGACTCTACAGTTAGACCTCTGTACATAGTAACGACAAGATGTCGGAGAGGTTGCGACGCAATTGGTCTCTCTTAAAAACGTTAGTGAAGGCCACTCCTTCAGTCCGAAAATCTATTTTGCGGACGGCTAGTAATGATTTAATAGCAGCCATAGGGGAAATAGCCCTAAACATCTTAAAAGGCCGAATCCCCCTAAAAGAGCGACAGAAAAAAATATTAAAGAAGTGGCGTTTAAAACTATAAAGACTCTGAGTGATAAAACACAGCCTCTAAAGAAAAAGAAGCGCTTTTGTGCACCAGAGCAGCGGGTTTCATAGGTCCGCTGTTGGGTTTTGCCAATACCGTTAATAACAGCCCACTTTTAACAAGTAATGGAACACGCTGAGAAAATGTACTTGGTTCCTAAAAAACGAGCTCATAAGATAACGGTGGTTGCTACGCCTACAACTAACATACGCCAGAATGTGATGCAACGTCTCGACACTGAAATTAGAGACCTTTTATATCGCACCGATCTGATTGATGATGTGAAAATTAAAAAATATGCAGAAATTCTACAGAGATACTTGGTACTCGCTAAACAGGACACAAAAGATCTTGCGACTTTAAAAACTTGTTACAGCTCTTAATCCTGGTCATCAGCAATGGTCAGATACAACTTCTGATAAATGCGATGTTCTGCTGGAGATTGTAAGGCATGTCAAGCCACGATTTAAGAAAAATGGCCGAATCTTTTGCTAAACAGACGTCCCAGAACACGGCGGTAAACAACGTGGAATGATAAAGGCGAAATTTTTTTATAGGGGAAATGTTGTTCCGGGGTCTAATATGATGGATTTGGTTAGAAGCGCTACTCAAAGTCACGGTCAGCTCAAAAACAAAATCCCTCCCGGCTGGAATACATTTATGCAAGCCATACCTTCTACAGTTGTGGGGAATTCATCTACAAGAGAGATTCTGGACGGGTTAAAAATTACCTGAACTCTGCCGGTTTTAGCCCCTAAACGGCGGATTCTACCTACTCCCCCTGCATCGCCTGGTGTGTCACAGGGGTGTTTACTTCCTAAAAAAAGGGCGCCACCAATATTGCAGAGTACATGGTTAACTTTGTAAAATATGTCTTTTTTCCTGTACATTAATATGACCTGCTGTCTCTGTATATCTGAATAATAGTGCATTTATAGTCATTAAAGTGTTACGCTCTGTGAAGCGGAAATAACATTAGATGTTGATAAAAATCTTCAATGCTGTCAAATTTAAAAATTTGTTCAATAAAGCTTTTTAAAAAACTTTTTCTATATTGAGTGGGCCTCAATTTTCTATTTCTGCGGGGAATTGGTGGGAGGAGGCGTTCTGTATTACGTATTAACATAACGCCAGTAAGAATGCCGGGGCTTGTTCTACGTGTTAACACACGTGTCACTAAGACGTGTCTAGGGCATGTCCAGAGCTATAGCTGTGGCGGGGATAACACACGTTTGGGACAAGACTTGTCTAGACATGTCCCGCGCTATAGTTAGCCGGGAAGTCTCAAGTTACTATGACAGACAAGGGGAGGGGTCGACGGTGTGCCGGGAACTCTCAATTTACTATGACAACCAAGGGGGGGGGCCGCCTGTCACTTTACCGGAAGGGGAGGGTTGACGTCTGGGCCTGGGGGCGTGGCACCTGTCACTTTACCGGAAGTGGGCGCCTTGAAAAAACATGGCTATGCTTCACTACTGCCGCCCTTAAGATCGGTAGGCTGGAGCACATCCCTTGCCTGGCACATGTCATGAACCTTGTCGTCCAGAAATTTCTAAAGAGCTACCCAGGGCTGGACTGCCTGCTAAGAAGGCTCGAGGTCTGAGTTCGCACTTCCCCCGTTCGCACCCTGCTTCCTCCCGCCTGGCTGCGTTGCAGCGTCAGGCTCGGCCCCCCCCGTCAACCGTCTCATTGTTGACCCTGGCAACACGCTGGAATTCCCCCTTCCACATGCCCAGCGATTGTGGGAGCAGCGCAATGCCATTACGCAGTCGAAAGTTGACACATGGCCTGAAAAAGCAGCGGTGCGGACCTCGGGGTGTTGAGCCACCGAGAGTGGAGGCAGGTGAAAGAGCTCTGCACTATCCTTGCCAGTTTTGAAGAAGCCACCAAAATGGTCAGTGCGGATGATGCCCTTGTCAGCATGAGCATTGTGGTGATCTTAGTTCTGGAACGATCGTTGGACACTCTGAAACATCAGGTCTCGCCAGCGACGGAGGAGGAGATGGACACAGATGCAGACACGGAGCCTTTCTCTCCACAAATCCACAAGGCCCGACAGTTTCTCAATTTTATCGTCTTCATTAGGCAGTGGTTCAGGGTCCAGAGCTAGTGCAAGGCGTCACCTCAGCTCTCAGGGTGCATCATCTCAAGCAAGTCAGGGCTGTGTTGAAGCTGTGCCAGAGGAAGCGGAGGAGGAGGAGGAGGAGGAGGTATTCCTAGACACCGACGTCCCTGCCTTGGAAAGAGGTTGGCGGGAATTTGAGGCAGATGAGGAAGATGAGTTTGCTAGTGCCCCTCAACCCAGAGGCTTGGGAACTCAAGGCTCCATCTCTCACATGAGTGCTTGGATGCTCCATTTCCTCCCACATGATCCTCGCATTAAGGCCATCAAAATGAACAACATTTACTGGGTGGCCACCCTCCTGGATCCCCGGTAGAAAACAAAACTCAGCACTTTCCTTCCACCCACCCAAATAGAGAGTAAAATGCAGGAAATGGAGACCTTGCTGATTGATCAACTGGAGACATCTGTTTCGTCTGCTTCACGTTCTTCAAATGTCACGGTGGAACAACGCCAGCGACGTGACAGCAGTAGTGTGCCAAGCAGCCGTAGCGGCGGCAGCAACAGCAGCAGGCAAGGTGGCAGAAGCCTATTGGGTGACCTCTGGCAATCTTTATTTACCACCTCACCAGCGCATGCAATGCAGGCCACATATACAACACCCAAAGACCAGCTTAAGATCATGGTGCACGACTATCTGCGTCTCAACACCAATATTTTTGTATGTGTTCCGGACCCAATAGACATCTGGGTATCCAAAATGGATGAATGGCCCGAGCTGGCGCGCCACGCCATAGAGGTGTTGTCCTGCCCAGCAGCCAGCGTCATATCTGAGCGGACCTTCACACAGCCGGAGGAGTCATTAGAGACAAACGCATCCGGCTTTCCACAGATAATGTGGATCGTTGACTTTCATCAGATGAATCAGGCATGGATCTCTGATGATGTTGTGGCCCCAATTGCCGAGGTCACCGTTTAGTTTGCTGGTCCTACTTCACATTCCCTCCAAACAGAAATGGTCCTCTTGAAAAACTTATTTTTAAAATGATCATTTCTTACTGCAATTTCTATTCTCAGTCCCAACTTCATTTTGCTGGTTTTGCTGTGAGGAGACTAAAAGACACCAAGGTTTCATGAAAAAACCCAAATATTCCATTTACTCACTTACATCTTTAGAATTTTTCACATTGTCAATGGTTTTGGGGTCATGTTGCCTCACAATTTTAACAGTGGTGAGAAGTCATATTTATAATTTTTTGGGGTCATGTTGCTGTGAGATACAGCAATAATCATGGTCCTTTGGAACAGAAATGTGGCTTCTAAGTGGCATTTCTCCTTCACAATTTTTTAACAGTGGCTGAGAAGTCATATTTATAATTTTTTGGGGTCATGTTGCTGTGAGATACAGCAATAATCATGGTCCTTTGGAACAGAAATGTGGCTTCTAAGTGGCATTTCTCCTTCACAATTTTAACAGTGGCTGAGAAGTCATTTTTATAATTTTTTGGGTCATGCTGTATTGAAATCGAGCAATACTACAGGTCCTATTCTAAAAAATGTTGTTTCTAATAGACATTTGTTCTTCACAATTGTCAAAAGTGGCTCATGCGTCATGCTTTGAATATTTGGGGGCATTTTGCTGTGACATGCAGCTATACTACAGGTCCTATTCTAAACAAATGTTGTTTCTAACAGACATTTGTTCTTCACAATTGTCCAAAGTGGCTCAAGGGTCATGCTTTGAAGTTTTGGAGGAATTTTGCTGTGACATGCAGCTATACTACAGGTCCTATTATAAAAAATGTTGTTTCTAACAGACATTTGTTCTTCACAATGGTCAAGAGTGGCTCAAGGGTGATGGTGCTGTCAGAAACAGGAATAGGTAGGACACTGTTAATGGACACATATTACAAAATGACTTGTTTTTGCAAGATATTTACCATAGATATCAATCCCTTTATTGAGACAACCCATTTAATACAATTAAAAAAGAGAAACAAAGACATGTTGGGAATCCATCCTATTTTAATAATGTGTTTTCTAGAATTAAAGTACTAAAAAACTTGCATGTACAAAATAGCTGTTAAAAAAATTCCTCTGAATTGTACAAGGGAGGTACAAGAAAACTTGACCAGATGTAGGTTATTCAGAGGACATGGAGTATGGAGCACGGACAGAGAACAAAGTACAGAGACCATTTCCTCCAGCACGTTGAGTAAAATGAAAAAGAATGCCAAGATAAAGGGCACCTGGGTGTAACAGGAGCGTTAACCACCAGTATTTCCAAGTGAAGCTCAATTGGTCCACACTCATACGGAGGGGCAAGCGCTACCCAGGTATTGACTGTGTACTGAGGAAGGCTGGAGTTCTCACACTTCCGCTTCCGCACTCTGCTTCAGCACGACAGTTTTCGTTGCTGCGTCATCAGGGCATTTTAACCTGCGTGTTAATAGATGACAGACGCCGGCCTGGGCTCTCACCGCACCCACTATAACTCCGGCCCTGGGTCATGCTGTGGCCCAGGATAGGTATAGTCAATGTCCAGTGAAACTAAAATGGTGGTTGAAAGACTCCTTTTTCCGGCACTTTTTAAATGTGGGGGTCATGCAGATTTGGGGCTCATGCTGTGGCCCAGGACAGGTATAGTCAATGTCCAGTGAAACTAAAATGGTGGTTGAAAGACTCCTTTTTACAGCACTTTTTAAATCTGGGGGTTATGCAGGTTTGGGGCTCATGCTATGGCCCAGGACAGGTATAGTCAATGTCCAGTGAAACTAAAATGGTGGTTGAAAGACTCCTTTTTCCAGCACTTTTTAAATCTGGGGGCTATGCAGTTTTGGGGCTCATGCTGTGGCCCAGGACAGGTATAGTCAATGTCCAGTGAAACTAAAATGGGGGTTGAAAGACTCCTTTTTCCGGCACTTTTTAAATCTGGGGGTTATGCAGGTTTGGGGCTCATGCTGTGGCCCAGGACAGGTATAGTCAATGTCCAGTGAAACTAAAATGGTGGTTGAAAGACTCCTTTTTCCGGCACATTTTAAATGTGGGGGTCATGCAGATTTGGGGCTCATGCTGTGGCCCAGGACAGGTATAGTCAATGTCCAGTGAAACTAAAATGGTGATTGAAAGACTCCTTTTTCCTGCACTTTTAAATCTGGGGGTCATGCGGGTTTGGGGCTCATGCTGCGTTCCAGGACAGGGATATTCAATGTCCAGTTCAAGTAAGATGATGGTTAAAATCATACTGCCTTCTGGCACTTTTTTCATTTGTGGGTGATGCAGGTTTAAGGGTCAAGCTGTGGAACAAGACAGGGATAGTGAATGGTGTGTGTTTTTTTTTTTTCTGTGGCTTTTATTACCTAAGTGTGTTGCCTAAGATGTAGCACGTATCCATTTGACTGTTGTGGATGTTAATTCCAGCTTCTCCAGCCCTGTTTGGGTATAAGAATGAAGGTGTTGTTGCTCTCCCATAGACTTTAATGGTCATCGCTCATAATCGACTGCTCACTATTTAAAAACCTTATCGATGGTGGCCGACTGTCGACTATCGCCCGATGTCGATAGCCAACGTAATCGCTCAACACTAGTCAGAAGAGCTAGGTAAGTCAGTTATAAACTGCACTGAGTTTGGGGTTCAAGGTTTCCATTGTCAAAACGATTCTCCCATCTGAAGACAAACGTGATCACTAATAACAGCAAAAAATAAGATCACATGACTTATGTTCATATAAAACAGCCAACTTGAAATAATGACCGTAGAAGAGAATCCACTTTCTCTGATTCTGTAAAACAGAGTTGATATCCCTCCAGACACGATCTTTTAGAATTATAGATGGTGGCAGAATGAAACTAAGATCAATAAAACTGGATATTTATTGAGGATCAAAAGAACAGGATAAGTAGATTTCATTAATACTCTTGTCTGCTGGGTAAACGTGAAGGTAGTATTTAAACTGAGAAAAGAACAGGGGGCAATGAGCCTGGAAGGGATTTACACTTATTGTAAATAAAGCAGGTTCTTGTGGTCAATGCAGATATGCAATGGATTTGACATGTGGCTTAGGAAAGGAGCAGAGTCTAAAAGATCCAAATTGTATACTTTAACCTCTATACAGAGATCTGGATTTAATACAGGCAATTGTCAGGTCATTACCTTCACTGTCAGCACTGGCAGAGCGGAGATGTGAGGTGAAATTCTTTTGTTCTGGTAGACAGCCAGTAGAAGGGTGGTCTGCAGCTAGACCAACATGGAAGCAGGCTATATGAGATGCTAGGTAATCAGGAACAGAAAAACTCATTTGCACTACAGAGAAACTTATCAATTTTTATTGCTCAGGAAAGGAATGATGTGAGTACAAGGTCTTAAGCAGCCTAGGGTGGCAGACGATTACCATTGGCCCATTTGGAGGCCAGGAGTCAGCTCACATGCATGCTAGAAGCAGCCACAAGAGTCCAAGTCTGAATGCAATGGCAGAGAGAACAGGACAGTGTGAAGGACAGTTAAAGGGCATACTAGAATGAAGTCTAAGAGAAGACCTGGACTGTCAGACTATCCAGTTTGGTTATAGGGAAGTTTATATCTTCCTTTAATGCTTAACTTTTCAATCAGCCATTATGTTAACTAAAAAACTCCAAGAGGATCCACAGAGAGATTGTACTAAAGGAGAGAGGGGCAAGCATTTTCATGAAACCTTGGTGACTCTGTGATAAAATAATAAATGAAAGCTTGTAGAATGGTTGCTTTAGCAGAGATACTACTAGAGATGGGCGATTTTTTTAAAAATTCGGTTTGGTCACTTCGACGAATTTCCCAACAAAAATAAACTCGGTCCAAATTACTTCGGGACGAATCGCATTAAAAAACAGATATTTCCAGGCTGCACAGAGCCTGCAGGCTGCTGTAGAACCTTGTGCCATGCTTAAATATGCAGAGGGAGCTTGGTTTGGTCTTCATACAATGTTGGTCTTCAAAACTGACCAAAAAACTCAAGCGGGAATATAGCCTGATAAAGTCATGCCAGCGAAAGCTGGAAAAAAGCTAGCTGAGAGCTCAGGTGGCAACATTAGTGACAGAGTGTGGAGGTGACGGCGGCAGCAGCAGCAGCATGAGGTCAGACAGTGGCAGAATGACATTCTGGAGGTGGCAAAAACAGGAGTAGGCCACAGAGTGGCACAATGACACAGTGTGGAGGTCAAGGCAGCAGCAGCATGAGGTCAGGCAATGGCACAATGACATTCTGGAGGTGGCAAAAACAGGAGTAGGCCACAGAGTGGCACAATGACACAGTGTGGAGGTCACGGCAGCAGCAGCATGAGGTCAGACAGTGGCACAATGACACAGTGTGAAGGGCACGGCAGCAGCAGCACGAGGTCAGGCAGTGGCACAATGACATTCTGGAGGTGGCAAAAACAGGAGTAGGCCACAGAGTGGCACAATGACACAGTGTGGTGGTCACGGCAGCAGCAGCATGAGGTCAGATAGTGGCACAAGGACATTCTGGAGGTGGCAAAACAGTAGTAGGACACAGAGTGGCACAATGACAGAGAGTGGAGGTCACGGCAGCAGCAGCATGAGGTCAGAGAGTGGCACAATTACATTCTGGAGGTGGCAAAACAGTAGTAGGCCACAGAGTGGCACAATGACAGAGAGTGGAGGTCACAGCAGCAGCAGCATGAGATCAGAGAGTGGCACAATGACATAGCGTGGAGTGCACGGCAGCAGCAGCATGAGATCAGGCAGTGGCACAATGACATTCTGGAGGTGGCAAAAACAGGAGCAGGCCACAGAGTGGCACAATGACACAGTGTGGAGGTCACGGCAGCAGTAGCATGAGGTCAGAGAGTGGCACAATGACACAGTGTGGAGTTGACGGCATCAACAGCAGCATGAGGTCAGGCAGTGGCACAATGACATTCTGGAGGTGGCTAAAACAGGAGTAGGCCACAGAGTGGCACAATGACAGAGAGTGGAGGTGACGGCGGCAGGAGCAACAGCATGAGGTCAGAGAGTGGCACGATGACACAGTGTGGAGGGCACGGCAGAAGCAGAATGAGGTCAGGCACTGGCACAATGACATTCTGGAGGTGGAAAACAGTAGTAGGCCACAGAGTGGCACAATGACAGAGAGTGGAGGGCACGGCAGCAGCAGCATGAGGTCAGACAATGGCACAATGACATTCTGGAGGTGGCAAAAACAGGAGTAGGCCACAGAGTGGCACAATGACACAGTGTGTAGGTCACGGCAGCAGCTACAGCAGCAGCAGCATGAGGTCATAGAGTGGCACAATGACAGAGTGTGGAGGCGGGTGGCAATACCAGTCCCTGGTAAAGATGGTTGGTGGCAGATGGAGAAATTGTCCGCAGATGTGTGGCATCAGGCGGGTGGCGGCATCAGAATAGTGGCTGAGGCAGGTAGTTTGAACCCAGACTAATTTCTCACAGTTTGGGTGAGGCGTCATGGCTGATGTAGTCTGACGCCTGAGGCATTGGTGTGTGGAAATCCTGGCTGATCCACGCCTGATTCATCTTGACAAAGGTCAGTCGTTCCACATTTCCTGTGGACAAGCGGGTTCTCCTTCGGTTAACGATGGCCCCCGTCGCACTGAACACCCGCTCTGATGCCACACTACTGGCCGGGCAGGACAGCTTCTCCACTGCAAACTCGGCAAGTTGCGGCCACACATCTCATTTGGCTGCCCAGTAGTCCAGCGGATCTTCTAACTGGGGTGGCAGAGTGCTGTCCAAGTAGGCCACCACCTGTTGGTTCAGGGACTGCTCCAGGTCCTTCTGCTGCTGGCGACTGCCTTCCTCACTAACCGTTGAAGGATGCTGCTCATCAGTGACTCCAGACTTAGGTTGCTTCTGATGGAGCTGGTACTGCTCCTACCTCCCCCCCTCCCACCTTCCTCCAGCAGCCGCGCTGAAGACCCCCCCCCCCCCCGGTCAGACCTGTCAGAGGAGGGACGATGCCGCACATAGGCAGCGGCCAACTGATTACGGAGGATTTCCCTATAGTATTTGAGTTTGTCCTCCCTCTCAGCAGCTGGGAAAAAGGCTTCCATTTTGGACTGGTAGTGAGGGTCCAATAGGGTGGAGAGCCAGAAGATATCCCTCTGCCGGATGGTGACTATTCGGCTGTCACTAGCCAGGCAAATCAGCATGCTGTGGGCCATCTGCACAAGTGACTCCGAGGGGCTCCCTGCCTCCATCTCCACTGTATCCTGCCACGGTGCTTGTGGGTCATCTGCCTCGTCTTCCTCATCTCCATCTACCTCCTCCAGCTGCTCCTGCTCCTCCTCTCTTGTCACCTGGGTAGAAAATCCACTCATTTCACCAGACAATGCTTCTGCTCCAATGTCCTCCTCCTCCTCCATTTCAGTCCCCACCGGACTCATGTGGCCGCGAGATATAGTCGCCACGTCTCCAGTCCCTTGCCCAGACAGATTTTTCAGCATCTGTTCCAGGACATGAAGCAGTGGAATGACGTTATTCATCCCGTAGTCCTGGCGACTGACAAATAACGTGGCCTCCTCGAAGGGCCTCAACAAATGGCAGGTGTCACGCATGAGCTGCCACTGGCTGACATCAAAGTTACATAGGGGAGTACTCCTGTCCGCCTGGATCATAAAAAAATCGTTAATGGCCTTTCTCTGTTCATACAGTCGGTCCAACATGTGCGGGATGGAATTCCAACGGGTGGAAACATCGCATATCAGAGTGTGTTGGGGAAAGCTGTTCTGCCACTGCAACTCGAGGAGGGTGTTCCTGCCTTTGTAGGAATGGATGAAGTGCATGCACAGTTTCCTGGCCATTTTCAGAATCTTCTGAAGACCGGTGGAAGACTTCAGGAACCTTTTCACAACCAGATTGAACACATGCGCCATGCAGGGCGTATGGGTCATCCCTCCTCGGTGCAGCGCGGACACCATGTTACTCCCATTGTCCCCCATGTCTCCCATGGTTCCAATTTGCAGTTGGCGCGGAGAAAGCCACACATCAATTTCTTGCTGCATAACGCGGAGCAGTTCCTCCCCTGTGTGACTTCGTTCTCCGAGGCAAGCCAGGTGTAGAACTGCGTGACACCGCTGTGCCCTACACATGTGGTATGATGGAGCAGTACTTGTGGGGGCTGAGATGGTGGTGGTGGTGGTGGTGGAGGAGGCGGACATTGGCGCAGGAGCCGCAGTTTGACAACGTGGAGGAGAAAGCGGCGTCTCCTGTCCAAGTTGTTGGTGTGCCTGGGCTGGAAGCACATTCACCCAATGGGCCGTAAAGGACATGTACTGGCCCTGACCGTAGTTACAGCTCCAGACGTCCGTGCTGCCGTGCACCTTGGAACAAATCGATAAGCTCAAGGACTGGCCCACTTTCTGTTCTACATATTTATGAAGTGCTGGTACTGCCTTTTTGGAAAATAAATTATGGCTTGGAACTCTCCATCTCGACTTGGCACAAGCCATTAGTTCTCTGAATGGTGCAGAGTCCACCATTGGGAAAGGGAGGGACTGCAGTACCAACAACTTGGACAGGAGCACGGTCAGCTGCTGCACCTTAGGATGGTTGGACACATATTGTTGTCTCTTTGCTATCGCTTCGCTGAACGACTGCTGGCGCCATGAGTAGCGAGAAGCAGGAGCATCTGGACCGGGAGATGATGGCAAAGAGAAACAGCTCCCTTCTGCAGAGGTGGTGGAGCCTTGACTGGCTGCAATGGCATGCGTGCCACCTGGCGCTGCTGCTGCTGTTGCTGCGGCAGCAGGATGGACCACCACATCTGAGCCACGTTTCTCCCAGGCCACCGGATGGTGACGCTGCATGTGTTGACGCAGAGCCATGGTGCCAATGTTAGCTCCCTGGCCACGCTTCACTTTCTGCCCACAGATTCTACATATACCCATATTCGGCTCCTCTGGTGTCTTAGCAAAGAACTGCCACACCACCGAGTATCTGATTTTACCGCCAACGCTCCGTACTGAGTGACTACTTCCGCCGCTGCCTCGCTTAGCCCCTGTGCCACTACTTTCTTGGACCTGTAAAGCGGGTTTTCTACCCCGTGGCCGCTTGGCTCCCCACCTCACTCTGCTGCTACCCTGCTGACTCACGGCCACACAACCCACTTGCTGGCTGCGTCGCTGCCTGACGCGCAAGCTGACGCCCTCTTCTCCTGACGATGATGAAGCCCTTGCTTCACCAGGCTCCCAAGTGTGGTCGGCTACATCATCATCTATTTGTGTTTCATCGTCACTGCTGTCCTCATCACCGGTCTTGGTATGCAGAGGCTGTCCCCTCACAACATGACCTCCCATGCCACTCTCCACATCTATACTTTGCCGCCTACTGCAAGAAGCAGGGGATATTGGCCCCATTTCTTCGCTGCCAAGTAGCTGCTGACTGCCCTCCTCAAATTGTTCATCCTCGCTATATAGTGGTGCTGAGCCCAGACCACATAGTAGATCTCTGGCTGAGGGAAACGGATGGGACAGAGGCGGGTTGAGGACAGATGAGGGCCGCTGACCCGCTCCCGGGCCATGCCAACTAAGGGTTGTGTCTGAAGATCCCACCAACTCTTGGCTGGGGCTGTCAGATGTAATTTGGGAGGAAGTGGATGACCTAGTCAACCAATCAAGAACCCTTGGGTTGCTAGTCATCACACGGCTGCTAGATGAAAGCGACAGTTTCGGCCTCACCGAGTGACCCCTGCTGCGACGTCCTCTTGCTGTGCTGCGACCTGGGCCTGCTCCAGGAATGTTTGTGCCACTGCCACTCGCAGGTGAAGAGCCTGCCACCTCTCTGTCTGACATACTGTTTGTTCTAAAATGTACAGACACTGTTTGATGAAGATATCTGTATATGATAAATACACACCCTGTATTTGACTACAAATTAACCCACTAAGAAGCTTCGGTAACCCTTCGATATAAATTGCGCTCCACAAATGGGCAGGAAAAATTGACTTGTATGTGCCGTTTAAAACTCTGTGTATTTTACTGAATATAAAAGCACAAACAGGCTTAATTAACCTTCGGATATGAATTATGCTACAGAATTTCTTCTGTGGCGGTGAAAAACAAAGTTTCTTTTACTGAGTACAACTGCAGAAAAATACTTAGTTAACCCTTGGATGTAAATTGCGCAAAAGAATTGAGCAACCAAAAACTACCAGCTTTGTAGCGTGTTACAATGGCGTGTATTTTACGCTACACAACAAGAGAAAAACTTGTAATTAACCTTCGCTTGTGAATTATGCTACAGGAAAAATGTCTTTTTTGCCGGTGAAAAAGACGGTTTCTTTTAGTCACCACAACAGCAGAACAACGCTTAATTAACCCCTGGATGTAAATTGCGCAAAAGAATTGAGCAGCCAAAAACTACCAGCTTTGTAGCGTGTTACAATGGCGTGTATTTTACGCTACACAACAAGAGAAAAACTTGTAATTAACCTTCGCTTGTGAATTATGCTACAGGAAAAATGTATTTTTTGCAGGTGAAAAAGACGGTTTCTTTTAGTCACCACAGCAGCAGAACAACGCTTAATTAACCCCTGGATGTAAATTGCGCAAAAGAATTGAGCAGCCAAAAATGAAGTGGTATTTGTATTGTAAAAACGCTGTTTCTTTAAATGACTACAACAGGAACAGGCTTAGATCACCCTTGGATATTCAATGTGCTGTGAGCAGATAGCATTAAAATGTATATGCAGCTGCACTGGACGCACACTGGACTTCAGATCCAATACCCCACATAATCAGAAATTGAACGTTAAGAGAAGCAGTCTCTGAGACAAGCTGTGACACCCCCCAAAAATTGCTGTATAAAAATGAGTTCTTTAGTATCAGCTGTCAAAAGCAGCCGCGGCAGCACCTTCCCTACTCAGTACAGTGAGAGCGGTATGAGCTCCCAGCGTCGCGCCCAGACTTATATAGTGCGGTGACGTCACAGAATCCCGCCGGTCTCTGATTGGCTTCATCTCTGCACATGTCATGCAGGCTATGCCCTTCTTCCTCCCAGAGTTCTTTGCCCCATGTAACGCCATGTGCTCGCAGCCATTTTATCAATCAAAAGCACACTTCGTTCACGCGAAGTACCCCAAAGTTCGACTTCGTTCCGAACCGAAGTTTTCCTGAAATTCTAAACGAAATCCACTTCGTTAGAATCAATTCGCCCATCTCTAGCTACTACCTAGTTTGTGATACTGAAATAAAAAGAGGTCAGATTACTAGTAAATGCATTAAAGGGGTTGTCTCGCTACAATGATTGGGTTTTAATTAAAAGATCTTTAAAAAACAAGCAGCTTTGCAATATATGTTCATTACAAATGTCCTACTGATTATGAGTTAGCCCTGTTAGTAGTACTACATCAGCTTCTCAAATTTCTATAGCAGCTGACCTGTTGATCCTTATCTTACTGGCTGTCAGGTCTGTATGACTCATCACCTTTGAAGACAAGTCAGAGCAGAGAGCCCCTCCTGCACAGAATGCTTCTGTAGTGGAGGGAAGGGGAGTGAGGACTCTGGCTTCTGTGGCCTGGCTGCATGGATTAACCCTGTGTGTGCCTGCTTCCTCCTGCTCTCTACACAGATGTGACAGCAGTGACCCTGTGTGTTACTATAATCATGATGTGTCTGTGGAACTGTCACTATACTAATACTATACAGATCAGGGGGGCTTGTGAATGCTTCATGCTGTGCTGTACTAGTGACACATCCTGAGTATAGTAACACTTCCCAGCTGCCCTGTGTCTGTTCTGACAGGATTCATTGTTGCTGGAGATATGGAGACTTGTAAGCTAAGCAGGGGATATAGGAACACTTGCATCCCCTCTGCTCTGCTATTAGTAATCAATGCTTCACAGACCTCTCTACACTCATGGATCAGCCCTCTCCTGCAACAGACCTAGGCAGGCACACACAGGGTTAACTCTGGCAGCAAACCCCCCCCCCCTTGCTGTGTAGAAGTTATGGAGCTGCCTGTGTGCTGAGGGGAGGGGGAAAGAGGGAGCAGAAGAGACAGACCACGAAGCACGCCCCTCAATTCAACTACCAGGCTCACTGACAGGCTGAAAGCTTGTAATGAGACAACACCTTTAAGTAAACATAACAGGTAGCAATTGACTAATTTAGCAAATGTAAGCAAACGTATAGACCTCTGTACTGTTTGTTTAATTATGTAATATTGTGTAGTAGAAAGCATATACATAGTCATGACTGTAAGACGGGAACATATGCTAAAGAAAATAATTTACTAAGAAGTAAGGACTAGGGTCTAATAAGGTTCTCTGCTGATATCAGCTAATTTGATCATTTTTCATGCCTCATTCAATCTTTTCTAAGGTTATTTTGAAGATTAACTTTTCCCATGGGAAGAATTCCAGGGTTTTTATGACAGGATTTGCTGATAAAATGATATCTTTTAAGGGCTACAGGCATCACTATCTCTAATAAGGAAGAAGTGATGGATATAGAAATAATTAAAACTCTAGCAAGCTTTGTTGTTAAGTCTCTATTTATTTCTGTACTTTTGCCAGCTGTCAATAAAGCTTGCCATTTGATCTACAGCGGGGAATGGGAAGTTAATTTACATCGAAGTAAGCACTTTTTAGATTTCATTGAACTAGGTTAGAATTCAGTGTGAGGATGAAGGACTGTACAACAGATATATTAAAAGGTCGGCTTTCTGTCATGTTTCTCAAATACTAACACAGATTTTAGCAAGGTTTGTTTTAAATAAAGCAATACTATTTATCAAATCATTTTAATAAAACATTTATATCATAGAACAGCACTTGAAAGATTTCTTGAGAATGTCAATATAGCCTCAAACAAGGTAAGATAGTAAAATAATACATGTAAAGATATGCAGAACTCTTTAAATGCTGCCAAAGGTATAAGTGTGGGACCATTTTAAAATATGGGGAAAAATGCAGTGTGTTGTATGTATGGGGTGATGCATGAGTTTGGAATTGAACATGGGGATTTCCATGTTGGGCACCTCTTTGGGCCTGCACTAGAAATAACACAATAGAACAGATTGCATAGTTACATATTTTGAAAGGCTGAATAAAGTCAGATATCCACCCAGTTCAGCCTACGGTGCAATAGCGTTGATCCAGAGGAAGGCAAAAACCCCCATGAGAAAAACAAATTGTCCTCATTTTAGGGAAAAAATTATTTCCTGACTCCAATCTGGCAATAGGAATAAGTTCCTGGATCAATGACCCTTCTGCAGAATCCTAGTCACTATAACTATTTTATTACACTCTAGAAATGCATCCAGTCTCTGTTAGTGAATTATCCATTGTAACAGAATTACAAATTAATGGTTATGCACACCATGGGGTTAATCAGGAAAATGGGTGCTATACGTGGAAATATACGTATATAGTAAATTATAAACCACGGCACACCAAATTGATGCAGATTAAACAAAATTTTATTCACACTGAGCAGAATAATGTATTAAAAAATCATCAGAAATAATGTGAACATACTCAACAAGTGCTCATATATACAAATGGCAGTGAAAGCCAGAGAGATCATAGATGTCAATATGGACAACGTTTCGGCGAAATGCCTTTATCAAGAGACATCAAATATGGAATATAAGATCTTATAGTATATAAAGAGAATGGATGAAGTCCAATGTAGACCAGATGTAGGAGAGAGCCTCCACAAAAGATAATAGATCCACAGAAGTGGAATACTGGCTGTGGCAGTAGGACCATATGAACAAGACGTCCGTAGTGTCAGAGGGATTTTGTTTAATCTGCATCAATTTGGTGTGCCGTGGTTTATAATTTACTTCTCCATTGTAACGACCTGGAGTAGTGAATCCACTGGAACATCACAAGTGGTGGTACAGGCCACACCAAGGAGCAGAGTCTAAGTGGGTCCCGATGCCACCAGAGCCCGCCGCAAGGCGGGATGGACTTGCCACGCTGGGATTCCACCATGTCGCTACCCCTGATGTAACTTGTTTGCGGAGGCAGCCAAGGTGCACCACGGTACCGAATCGGAAGACAATCTCGTAGTTGGGGAAAGGCAGGAAGCTCAGGAAAGGCGACGAAGGTTCATGGTCGAAGAACATTAGCAAATGGAACTGGTACATGGGAACGGCAAGAGGGGCTTCAGGAACACTTCCTCACTGACGGGGGCATGAGTGTGCCCGTAGCCCGACCTGCAGGCTGTGGCACCAATCGTGACAACCATGACAAGTTCCTCTGGCAGAAAGTTCCACAGTCTCACTGCTCTTATAGTAAAGAATCCCTTTCTATGTCTACCTTCTTTCCTCAAGTCATAGAGGATGCCCTCTTGTTCTAGATACAATCCTTGGTATATGTAGATTTTGGGAGAGAGCTGTATATTGAGCTTTGATATATTAAAACATATTTATTATGTCCCTCTAAAGCTATCTTTTCTCTAAATAAAATAATCCTAGTTTTGCTAGTATTTCTGGCTTTAGAGGGAAATAATAAATATGTTTTAATATATCAAAGCTCAATATACAGCTCTCTCCCAAAATCTACTTATACCAAGGATTGTATCTAGAACAAGAGGGCATCCTCTACGACTTGAGGAAAGAAGGTAGACATAGAAAGGGATTCTTTACTATAAGAGCAGTGAGACTTTGGAACATTGTGCCAGAGGAACTTGTCATGGTTGTCACGATTGGTGCCACAGCCTCAGCCATTTATTTATTTTTGTTACCCGCCTTTGAACCTGTTGTAGCTCTACAATGTCTTTCATGTACACTAGTGCCAAAAACTGTACAAATTATTTCATGTGTGGTCTGACCAGGGATTTGTATAATGGGAGAATAATGTTTTCATCATGTGCATTCATGCTCCTCTTAATACGATCCTATTTGCCTTGACAGCTGCTGCCTGACACTGGCTGCTACAATTAATTTACTGTCCACTAAGATTCCTAAGCCTTCTTCATTGAACAAGTAATCATGCAATTGATTTTTCCCTCTCATGGGCATAACCCTGCATTTATCCATATTAAACCTCATCTGCCACTTCTCTGCCTAATTCTCCAGCTTATACAGATCCCTTTGTAATAGAACATGAACCTCTATTGTGTTGATTACTTTACACAGTTTAGTATTGATATTCTACTTTACAATCCTTCTGTATGGTTATTAATGAATATATTAAAGAGAATAGGGCCCAATACTGAACCCTGTGGTACCCCATTAGTAACAGGGATCCAGTCCGAGTAAGTACCATTAATCACCACCCTTTGTTTTCTATCACTGAGCAAGTTGTCCATTAGCAAACATTTCCCCCCAGTCCCGCAGCGAACGAACCACTTTTGGCACATTTAACGCCATAACATTAAAACTGACCCTTTCACACTTGTCGCCCTATGTATCAATAAGTGCAGGGTGGCCTGACTGGTGACTTCAGCCTTCTTGTAGTAACATAGCTTGAAGATTGAATTGCATATAGTAAATTGTTCTTGAATGTATCATTTGTGGAAATCACCTGTGTTTCTCATCAATCAAATTGAATTAATTTACATTTTTACACATTTTAGATACATAAACATAATGTATTATAGATAGTACAATAAAGATAAATGCAGTCACTGGCTAAGTTCTTGAAAAAGTAGAACAAAAGAAAGGTTAACATATTGCTCATAAAAAAAACAAAACAAAAAAAAAACACAATCAGATAAGCACCCACAATAGCAGCCATATAGCCCTTTATACTGGACCTATTAAATATTATGAAATCACATGTCTTGGATATGGCTATATTTTTCTGCAATTTCTCATGGAATACATGCAATGAGTGTGCTGTGTAGACGGGGCAAAGGAATGATGCACAACTGTGGGACTTTCAAATGCAGATTTTGGATGCAGTGTTTAAACCCCATTGTAAATATGCTTTTAAAGTTCAAACCATTTAGAATTAAAGGGTCTTTGTCGAGTGATGATACTTGGGAGTCTTTAGAAAATGTCTGGATTTGCAAAAACTGTCATTGTAGCTAATACAATGTCAATGGATAATGTGGCTCTGTTAATAAAATAACAATTGTGCTGTTATGAGCTTAGTTTTAGTACTCAATTTATTTCATTGCTTGGTTTTGATACAATAATATATATATATATATTATTATATATATATATAATATATATATATATATATATATATATATATATATATATATATATATATATATATATATATATGTATATACATATATATATATATATATATATATATAATATATATATATATATATATATATATATATGATATAAGCAAGGTTCTCATATTGTATTCATGTACTGAGCTTGGTTCTAGAATTGTATTTATGTACAGAGCTTAAGTCTTTTTCCATTTATATATAATATGCTTAGTTATGGTGCTATATTTATGTACTAAGATTACTTCTGGTACATATTTATTTACTATGTTTAGTTCTGGTATAATACTTTTTCATTGTGCATGCCATTTACTCATTACTTCTAGTACACTATTTATGTACTGGGCTTAGCACTGGTGTTGTGTGCATTGTGTTTGGTTCTGGTACAGAATTTATGTTTTGAGCTTGTTTCTGATACAGTGTTTACATACTGTGCCATATGTATGTAATGACCTTATATCTGATACTTTTGTTATGTACCCGCCTCAACCTAGTACTGTTTTGACCTGTTGTGCTGGGCTCTAATAGAAATACTTATGAACTGAGGTTGGTTGATTTATTTAAGAAAGAAAAAAAGTAGAAAACTTTATTAAACTCTCCCACTTAGGGAGGTACTGTATGTACAGATGTAACAAATTATAGTTTGATCGTGACATCATAATTTTTCACACTATCTGCTCTTTGATCACAACAAAAGCTAATAAAAACATTATAAGCTAAAATAACATGCCATGAGGTGTTAGCTATGAAGTATACTTTTGCTACTAATATTTTGTGTGCTTTCAAATGCTACTTCCTCGCATGAAGCAGATTTCCATAACATGTGAGTTTAAAAGTCACTATATATATTAGTGAAAAATAGGAAGCACTCCCTGCAATTAATATCATATAATTTTAATATGTCACAGGTTAATGCTTACACAAATGAAAAAACTTGCAGCACTCACAAAAGTTTAAAAAAGAGGAGCTTTACTCCATATCAACAGGCTTGAAAAAGGCTCTGCTAGGAGCCGAAACGTCGTCTGTTGGTATGGAATAAAGCTCCACTTTTTTCAGCTATTGTGAGTGCTGTAAGTTTTTTTCATTTATATATTGTAAGGGATTAGACAGCGAGGTGGTCATCTCCTGGGTAGACGGGCACAGTTCAGCGGGCACAGAAGCCCAAACGACAAGAGAATGTTTAAAACTGACCGCAGCCAGTTTTATTGTTTAGCATTTGGTACAAAAACCTAACAAACAAAACAAATCCTATGCCTGTCCGGCTATAACTAAACATCAGGAACTCCTATCTAACCCAGTACAGGCCTAATACCAGTCACCAATCATAATAGTTTATTCATTCCACAAGCAGCTCCCACAGGTCCTTAGCAGGTAACCTGTTCCTAGGCTGAGAGAGTGTATGTCTGCAGCTCTGGCCTTATATGAGGCTGACACACCTAGGCCTAATTAGACAGCCCAAGACCCGGACTGTCCAGGTGGAGTGGGGCCCACTCTCGCTATCCCCACTCCAGCAAACCAGCCCTTGCAAAATGGGTTTTACTAAACCCTACACATAGAGATCTTTTAGATCTCTGACACTTCACTTTCTGGTCACTTTTTACCTGGCAGACATAAGGAATCTTGGGCAGATATACATTCCCTCTAGGACCAGTCCAGACACTCTGTCACAATATATATATAAATACGTTATAAATTATTTTATAGGGGTAGAGTGGATAATATTATTAATTTTAAGTGACACAATAAGAAAGTTATCAAACTGTCAAGTGTATTTTAAAATGGTGTCAATGAAAAAAAAAAAAAAAAAACAAGAAAGCAACCGTTAATGCTTGCTGCTTAAACTGTCTCTTGTTATAGATAGGGAGAGGAACAGTCAGGCCCGGAATGACTGCCCAGAGGGCAAACCGGTCATTTGCCTGGTTGGCCGCTGGGGTCCGGGCCGCAGCGCCGGCTCGGAGAACCCGCCGAGGTGGCAGGTGTTTCCCCCTGGCAGGCCCCGAGTGCCGACACATGGCGCACATACAGGGGCCGCAATGGTCACCGACCCAGGCATGCAGCCATCACAGCCGCCACCAGCACCGCGCGGCGCAAGCAGCGGCCGAGGAAGAACAGCTGGGATCTTCTGATCCCAGCCATATAGCTCCCAGGAGGCCGCGCAGCAGGTGCGCGATGTGATGACGCCATCGCACGCCTGTTGCACGGCCCGCTCTCGGGTGAGAGTGGCTGCACCGGAGCAGGAGAAGAGGAGGGGAACCAAGTAAGTATTATTATTATTTTTTTTAAACTAATTACTGGCCCTACCTGCTTAAGAACTGGCCCTGCCTGCCTAAGAACTGGCCCTACCTGCCTAATTACTGGCCCTGCCTGCCTAAGAACTAGTCCTGCCTGCCATTAACTGTCCCTACCTGCCTAATTACTGGCCCTGCCTGCCTAATACCTGGCCCTTCCTCCCTAAGAATTAGCCCTGCCTGCCTCAGAACTAGCCCTGCCTGCCTAAGAACTAGCCCTGCCTACCTAAGAACTGGCTCTGCCTGCCTAATAACTCGCCCTCCCTGCCTAATATAGCCCTACTGGCCTAAGAACTGGCCCTGCCTGCCTAAGAACTGGCCCTGCCTGCCTAAGAACTAGCCCTGCCTGCCTAATTACTGGCCCTGCCTCGGTAAATACTGGCCCTACCTGGCTAATTACCTAGGACAACCCCAGTTACCTGCTTTAGGAGGTCTATATGCTTACCTGCCTAATAGGGGGCTTGAATACCTACCTAATGGGAATATTTACATGCCACTTATATGACTTTTTAAATTTCTAATTACTAGGATCTAACATACACTGTCTGGGGTACAATTACTGTGTAGGGCACCAAAAGGTGCACTATTACTATTTGGAGCTCTATGGATGGGGAGTTTGTACAGAGTTGGGACTTGATAGGAAGTGCTGGAAAAGAGAGGACTCTAAGATGTATTTGTGGGAAATTCTACAGGGACGAGTAGTGACCACAGCAAGGGACGAGTAGTGACTGGGAGAAGAAGACATTGCATGTTGTACTGGACAGAGAAAAAATGGAAGGGAACAACTTATCAGGGAAGACATCATGGAGGTTTGGGACAGATGGAGAAGAAAAGAAGAAGAGAACAACTCCCATAAGAGATTACGTCTCCTGTGAGTCCCTGATGTCAGGGGTAATTTTACTTCTGTGTTGAATCAGTGCTGTATTCATTTGATGGTGACCTGACTACTGGTGATGTGATTGGTGGGGTTGTAGGTTATGCTGGTGCTTATGTAGTGGCAGTGTGGGCTTCTCCCTGATTGTAAAGCACACACCTGACTCTGTGATGAGGGGTTTCTCTGCACCACTTTTTCTTTCTTGCTTGTGTTTAGGTGCTCTCACATGGAGCGGTTCTGGTGCATTTTTGATGCATTTTTTGTGCAGAAATGTACAGCATTAACTGCTCTGCCTTTCTGCACAAAAACACACCAAAAACACATAAAAAAACTCTTTGTGTGACAGCACCTTCATAGTATAGTATAGTTTAGAAAGTGGTGAGGTGCGAGAACAAGGGAAATTTTGTAAGCAGATATTGTATGTGGGCTGGTGGGCTGGTGGGGTTTTTATTACCAATCCGGCCCTGGGAACAGTTCAGGCAGCTCTTTATTATGAAGGACCCACAAAACTTTTTCCATACATATTAGTTTCTTATAAGTGAGGTCACATGCTTTGTTATAATGCTATGATATACATGAGTAAAAAAACACAAGCCCCTAAAAGCACTTAAAACACCTATAGTTAATATCTATTTGGGTCACTATGAGGCAAACCACAAAAACCTGCTATAGACATATACACCCTTACATCCCACTTACTATGAAGAGATAAATATATACATGTGTCAAAAACCCAATGCACATGCTCTACAAGGGAAAGCATAATACTTGTGTGATTACCGTTTTTAAGAGTTAAATGAGTAGATACCACACACCAGAGTAGGGCTGAGTTATGCAAGCAGCAGGTAGAAACTGAAGCTATACCCCACATGTATCGCTGCTGAGAAACTCATCTTTATCAGGAGTGAATAGGAAATTGTTCCTCTGCAAATATATACAAAATCTAAGACAAATTTGAAAATACAGAGTGCCAAAAGAAAATACAAAACAAAATGTCTCACCCTGTGTGGATGGATGGTACGGGATTACGGTTCAAGGAAATACAAGATTGTGTTACTATGATGACGCTTGTGTGCTATATACAATTAATAAAATATTTGTTCACATACATACATTCCTATATTCACACCAAATGTATAGTTACCAAATTTAAGAGGTTGTCTGGCACAAGCAACCATTTTTCATAATCCCTGCTAAGGCATGTTGAGAAGATACATGGGTGAAGCAATGAGATTACACATCATCGTGTCTTATCAGGGACAAACAATGAAAAACATTGCTGAATATACATAAATATAAAATATATAGAGAAAGAGAGAGATAAGCAACACATAGCAATAAATCATGAGATAGTATACAGCATAGTAGAAAACAGTGTTATATAGTAGATTAATTATTGTTGCTCAATTAATCATTTTCAAAAGCAATGTAAACACTGAAGTGGCACTAAGGGATTTGGGTCAAAAGTGAGGAAAGTACAAAAGAGACATTTGAGAGGTATAAAGCAAATGTAAATACATTGACCTGAATGTATTAATAATTTAGTATTTTGCTTCAATGAAATTGAATATTTTGTTTGACTGCCTTCACTTCATTTATTATGCATGCCATGTACAAGTTTTTATTATCCTTTTTTTAACAAATGCCTTAGTAAACGACATTACAAATTATTTTACATTGAAGCACACTTTTGATTGCCTGTTGTCTTTTTGGAATTAGGGGGAAAAAGCTCAAGTACCTATTTTTCTTCAGTTTTAATGCCATTTCAGATTGTTTTCCCTAAGCAATTTATGTATAGACTTTAAATGATTAATGTGGGCCTTTTTTCCATAAAGAATTTGCACAGGAATGGGAAGGAGTCTCTGTTATTTTTTATTTTTTTTCTGAAACTATCCTGTATCAGTCAAGGGGCTATATCTGGTGTTACATATCATTTTAGAGAGTCATTCACCTCTACTCTACATTTTTATCTCTTTGCATTGGATATTAAAAAGGTTGACTTAAAAATTGGATGCCCATCTTCCTTTACACAGAGGGTACGCAGACTGGGAACTTTCTATATAACATTGTACTATAGCCCCTTTTCTGTACTTTATACTCCCTCTTTTCTCCTTTATTTTTATGGAGTTTATACAGGGGATATCTGTTCAAGTATAAGCAAGCCATAGAAGTTTCAGGGGTCCCAATCAAAATGTAGCACACTGTCACGTCAGAGGAGGTGTAGTGGGCCCTAACTGCCACCCAGCCCACTGTCCCTGCCTACTTGGTGTGCTGCCCTAGATGGCAGACCCCAACTGGACAACAAAGCCTACGTTACTAAGTGTGAGGATGTCAGGGGGAAGCAGAGTCAAACAGTCCGGGTCCTTAATGGTCGGAAACGTAAAAGACAAGAATCGGAAACCAGAAGAACAACGAGAGACTAGCCAAGGATCAATACACGGATGGTAACGTGGTACAGAATCAGAGGACAAAACTGTGGTCAAGAATCAAGCTTAAGTCAGGTAAACTGGAGTATACAAACTCACTAGGAAACAAGGGGAAGGGCAAGGGATAACCTTTCACAGGCAACGGCTGACAACACTGAGCAGGTTTAAATGAGGTGCCCGGACACCGCCCCAGCAGCCGACTGGTGCGGCCTCCGGGCTGCCCTATTGGCCTGTATGACACACCATCTGACCTGATTAGAAGCTGAGCTGTCAATCCTATGCTCATCAGCCAGTCTTTTCCCTGGGTGGATCGACTGGCTAGAGGGATTAACCCCTGCAGCGCCTTGCTTCTCCACTTCCGTGACACACACATCTCAGAATGGGGACTGGTTACTGCGGGTTTTTAAATGCAGCCATTAGTTGGTACTTTGATATTGCCTTTGCTACTAAAGAAGGTCAATGAAGTACTTCTTTTGTTAGCAAGTCCAATAGGCAGTATGGCGTTGGAGAATCCTTTCGGAGGTGTCTTAAAGATCCTTTATAGCCTCCAGCTTATATGCAACAATCTGAGGAATCTGAGGAAGCTTTTATTAGTGACAGTGAGCCAGGGTTTAGCAATAATCCAGGGTTGGACCGTTGAGAAGAAGGAGGGGACACAAGAGCTTACTCTCCATGTTTAGATTGAAGCAAGAGGAAGGCAGTGCCAGGATGAGCTTCAGGAGCTGTTCAGCCTGCGGTGCTGAATGAGGAGCCTGCAGAACAGTCAGTGTGCATCACAGAGAGCCCTGTGGTTCGGCCTAATAAAATTAATAATGATACTGTTTTCTATACATTTTTTGAACCAGATAATTCCATTTAAGTAAGGCTGTGCAACTTCTATTATCTTTGGTGGGGGTCAGAATGCAGCATTCACTGTGGTGCAGGTAGCTCTTGTAATTTGTTAGTTATCTTTGGGTCCTTATTTCCAATAATTGAAAAGGTTCTGGATTTATGTCAAATATACTGTGACATGTGAAATGTTTCCATTGGGCTATCATCTTCCAATTAGTATTAACTCCTTAACGACCGCCCACCGACTTTTGACGTCGGCTGGTGCAGATCATTCGGAGTTTGCGGCGTCCAGAGCTACAGCAGCGCTGAGATCAGGGCTGTACTACACAGTCCTCATCCCAGCGCAGCTCCTGCAAGCACTGGTGAGCGGGGGAAACCTCTGCTCCCCAGTGCTTGAACCCTTTGATTGCTGCAGTTTGTCACCGCAGCGCAATCAAAGGGTTTCCCTGCTCTGTCGGTTGATCAGAACGCCCGGTGACCGACTGCACAGTCAGCCCTTGGGACCTAGAGTAGCCCCAGGGCTGTCTATGTACCAAGCCAGTGATCAGGGCAGACTGTGAGCTGCCCTGATCACTGCCTGTATCAAACTGACACAGATTATAATGTATTAGCATATGTGAATATGCTAATACATTCCTAATTGTAAAAAAAAAAAAAAACATAAAAAGTATAAAAAAAAGAATAAAAAATAAATAATAAAATAAAAATAAAGATTTAAAGGATTTTCATGAAAATGATAGAAAAAGTGTGGTGTCTAGATACATTTTTCAATAGCTGGTTACAAACATTTTGCATGCATGTGTAGGTATTACGGGAGAGACAACCAGACAGATGCTCCAGCTCATTTTTAAATTGTTATATTGTTTCAGAGCCGTATCAAAATCTTAGCAGTATAACTGGATTTTCCTCCAACAAAATGTTTAGGCAGATGTTGACTGTGCACAATGATTTGGGCAAGAGGGATATGGGATTGTGGCCAAGTATGTGGCCAAGGAATACATATGTCAAATAAATTTGATACTTCTAAATAGTTTTTATTTATAAAGGAATCAGTTTTGCTTATAAAAACTCACAGTGCAAGTGTGCAGCACACTATAGTGGAGCAAATTCAATGCCTAATACATTAAACAAGTGAACAAGCAACTCAGCAGCAGCCGCTGGGAGCCTGTGAACTAGTTTGAAAAAGCTTGTATTCCAGTGAACCTGATAAGAATGTCCCTATGGTTAGAAATATTCTGAGACAGGTTGAAAGCTGAATTAATTTTCAATGGTTTTAAAGCAGGTTGTAACTAGAGATGGGCGAATTAATTCTAACGAAGTGGAATTCGTTTAGAATTTGAGGAAAACTTCGATTCTGAAAGAAGTCGAAGTTTGGGGTGATTCGCGGGAACGAAGCGTGCTTTTGATTGATAAAATGGCTGCGAGCACATGGCGTTACATGGGGCAAAGAAGTCTGGGAGGAAGAAAGACGTAGCCTACATGACATGTGCAGATATGAAGCCAATCAGAGACCGTCGGGATTCTGTGACGTCACCGCACTATATAAGTCCGGGAGCCATGCGCGCTCCTCACACTCGTCTCACTGTGCTGTGAAGAGAAGGTGCCGCTGCCGCTGCTGCTGCTTATGATATCTCATACTAAAGAACTCACTTTTATACAGCGATTTTTGGGGGGTGTCACAGCTTATCTCAGAGACTGCTTCTCTTACGTTCTAATTCTGATTTTGTGGGGTATTGGAACTGAAGTCCAGTGTCCGTCCAATGCAGCTGCATGTAAATTTTAATGCTATCTGCTCAGTTCTTGAGCACATTGAATATCCAAGGGTTATCTAAGCCTGTTCCTGTTGAATTCAGTTAAAGAAACAGCGTTTTTACAATCCAAATACCACATAATTTTTGGTTGCTCATTTATTTTGCGCAATTTAGATCCAGGGGTTAATTAAGTGTTGTTCTGCTGTTGTGGTCACTAAAAGAAACGTTCCTTTTTACAGCCAAAGAAGAAATTTTGCCTGTAGCATAATTCATATCCGAAGGTTAATTACAAGTTTTTCTGTTGCTGTGTTACGTAAAATACAATCCGTTTTAACACGCTACAGAGCTGGTAATTGTTGGCAGCATATTTCTTTTGCGCAATTTACATCCAAGGGTTAACTAAGTATTTTTCTGCAGTTGTACTTAGTAAAAGAAACATTCTTTTCACCGCCAAAAAAGAAATTTTGCCTCTAGCATAATTCATAACCGAGGGTTAATTACATTTTTTTCTGTTGTTGTGTTCCGTAAAATACACGCCGTTTTAAACACGCTACAAAGCTGGTAATTGTTGGCAGCATATTTCTTTTGCGCAATTTACATCCAAGGGTTAAGTAAGTATTTTTCTGCAGTTGTACTTAGTAAAAGAAACATTCTTTTTCACCGCCAAAAAGAAATTTTGCCTCTAGCATAATTCATAACCAAGAGTTAATTACAAGTTTTTCTGTTGTTGTGTTCCGTAAAATGCACGCCGTTTAAACACGCTACAAAGCTGGTAATTGTTGGCAGCATATTTTTTTTGCGCAATTTATATCCAAGGGTTAACTAAGTATTTTTCTGCAGTTGTACTTAGTAAAAGAAACATTCTTTTTCACCGCCAAAAAAGAAATTTTGCCTCTAGCATAATTCATAACCGAGGGTTAATTACAATTTTTTATGTTGTTGTGTTCCGTAAAATACACGCCGTTTAAACACGCTACAAAGCTGGTAATTGTTGGCAGCATATTTCTTTTGCGCAATTTACATCCAAGGGTTAACTAAGTATTTTTCTGCAGTTGTATTCATTAAAATAAATGTTCCTTTTCACTGCCAAAGAAGAAATTTTGCCAGTAGCATAATTCAAAGCATGACCCTTGAGCCACTTTGGACAATTGTGAAGAACAAATGTCTGTTAGAAACAACATTTTTTTATAATAGGACCTGTAGTATAGCTGCATTTCAAAGCAAAATGCCCCCAAAAATTTAAAGCATGACCCTTGAGCCACTTTGGACAATTGTGAAGAACAAATGTCTGTTAGAAACAACATTTTTTTATAATAGGACCTGTAGTATTGCTGCATTTCAAAGCAGCATGACCCCAAAAATTATAAAAATGACTTCTCAGCCACTGTTAAAAATTGTGAGGGAGAAATGCCACTTAGAAGCCACATTTCTGTTCCAAAGGACCATGGTTATTGCTGTATCTCACAGCTACATGACCCCAAAAATTATAAATATGACTTCTCAGACACTATTAAAAATTGTGAGTGAGAAATGCCACTTAGAAGCCACATTTCTGTTCCAAAGGACCATAATTATAGCTGTATCTCACAGCAACATGACCTCAAAACCATTGATAATGCGAAAACTTCTAAAGATAAAGTGAGTAAATGGAATACGGTGTTGTCATCAAACCTTGTTGTCTTTTACAGTCTCCTCACAGCAAAACCAGCAAAATGAACTGTTAGGAAAAGAGAATAAAAATTGCAGTAAGAAATGATCATTTCAAAACATTTTTCAAGAGGACCATTTCTGTTTGAAGAGGAGAATGTGAAGTAGACCGGCAACTAATCGGTGACCTCGGCAATTGGGCCACAACATCATCAGAGATTTCATGCTGATTCATCTTGATGAAAGTCAAACGATCCACATTATCTGTGGAAAGCCGGATGCGTTTGTCTGTAATGACTCCTCCAGCTGTGCTGAAGGTCTGCTCAGATATGACGCTGGCTGCTGGGCAGGACAACACCTCTATGGCATGGCGAGCCAGCTCGGGCCATTTGTCCATTTTGGATACCCAGAAGTCTATTGGGTCCGGAACACATCCAAAAACATCGGTGTTGAGACGCAGATAGTCGTGCACCATGATCTTAAGCTGGTCTCTGTGTGTTGAATGTGTGCCCTGCATTGCATGCGTTGGTGAGGTGGTAAATAAAGATTGCCAGAGGTCATCCATTAGGCTTCTGCCACCTGCTGCTGCTGCTGCCACTACGGCTACTTGGCACTCTACTGCTGTCACGTCGCTGATGTTGTTCCACCGTGACATTTGGGGAACGTGAAGCAGACGCAACAGATGTTTCAGTTGATCAATTCAGAAAGGTCTCCATTTCCTGCATTTTTACACTCTATTTGGGTGGAAAGAAAGTGCTGAGTTTTGTTTTGTACCGGGGATCCAGGAGGGTGGCCACCCAGTAACTGTTGTTCATTTTGATGGCCTTAATGCGAGGATCATGTTGGAGGAAATGGAGCATCCAAGCACTCATGTGAGAGATGGAGCCTTGATTTCCCAAGCCTCTGGGTCGAGGGGCACTAGCAAACTGATCTTCCTCATCTTCCTCCACCTCAAATTCGCGCCAACCTCTTTCCAAGGCAGGGACGTCGGTAACGTCGGTGTCTAGGAATACCTCCTCCTTCTCCTCCTCCTCCTCCGCTGCCTCCGGCACAGCTTCAACACAGCCCTGACTTGCCTGAGATGATGCACCCTGAGAGCTGATGCGCCACCTTGCACTAGCTCTGGACCCCGAACCACTGCCTAATGAAGACCGATGAAATTGGGGAAATTTGTCGGGCCTTGGGGATTTGCGGAAAGAAAGGCCCGTGTCCGCACTGTGTCTGTCTCCTCCCCCGTCGCTGGGGGGCCCTGTTGTTTCAAGTGCCCCAACGATCTTTTCCAAAAAACTAAGATCACCACAATGCTCATGTTTTACAAGGGCATTGTCCCCACTAAACCTTTTTTGGGGGCTTCTTCAAAACTGGAAAGGATGGTGCAGAGCTCTTTCCCCCCCGGGCCCCCACTCTGGGGGTTTTCAACCCCCTTGAGGTCCGCCCCGCGCTTGTCAGGCCTGTTCAATTCGTACTGGGTAACGGCATTGCGCTGCTGCCACAATCGCTGGAGCATGTGGGGGGTGGAAATTCCAGCGTTTTGCCACGTCAAAAAATTGAGCGGTTGACGGGGGGGGCCCGAGCTGACGCTGCAAGCACCCAAGCGGGACAAACCGGGGTTTGCGAACGGAAAAAAGGGCGAACTTAGACTTCGACCCTTCCTCACTGGCAGCCCCAACCCCGGGTAGTTTTTAAAAAAATTTTAAACGACAATTTTCATGACATTTTGCCAGAAAGGGGATTTTGCCCATTTTCAAACCAAAACTTAAGGGGGGCCAGCAGATTTCCCCCTTTAAATCACACACCCCCCTTGGGCCGGGGCACGGGTTCTTGTCACCCCCGGGCCCCTGGGGTCTCTTTTGCGGGGGCCGCCCCACAGCCCCTGACCTTGTGTGGGCCGTCCCCAAAGGGACAGATTAATTTCAAAGGGCCTGGTTTTTCTCTGGGCCCCGTGTGCCACCAGAGGCCCTTTGGGGGAAAAAACCCCTGAAAACCACCCCCGGGGTTTTGAAGAGCTTTGCGCCGACCTGGGGAGCCACCGCCCCCCCGAGAAAAACCCCCAGCTCCCCCAGTAAAGCTGTCACAGAGAAAATAGGGGCCCCTTGGGCCCGTGCTTACTAGTCCATGTGTGGGGTGGTCAAGGGGATTTTTCCCCGGGCCACAGAGAAGAAAACGCGCTTAAAAATTTTAATCCCTTTGGCTGGCCCAGGGCAGGGGGGTTTTTTCTGGCAAAAAAATTTGCCTGCTGGGCATTGGTTTTGGGGGGCGGGGAAAGGGGGACATGACGTGGGGGAACCCCATTGTTTTCCCACCGGAAAGGAAAAAAGGCGACTTTTCCCAAAGGGCCCAAAAAAGGGCCTGGCAATCCGATTTTTCAGGATTTTGGGTTTTGGGGTATGGTTTGGGGTTTTAAAGGTTTTCTTCGCTCCCAAACCGGGAAAAGACAGAAGGGTGGCTGCAAGATTTGGCCCTGTACGGGGCGGGTTGTCAAACTGGCGGAAGGAAAGGGGGTGGGATGGGTCTCTGGGGGGAGCTGGTGGTATTGGGCGACAAGGGGGAGGCTGAAGGGGAGGTTAACCCTGATCATGACTCGGGAAAAACAGGGGGCACTGAAACGCTTGGGGTGGTGGAGGAGGAGGCGGGGGGACAGGGGTGGGGAACCCAGAGGTTGGGGGCCCCGGGCGTCGGTTGGCCTTTTTGGGCCAAGTTGCCCCCATTTAAAAACTCATGCATTGGGCTGCTTGTGATAGACGGGTTGGTGGGGGTTAAACCCCACCTAAGGTTTTTGCCTTTTCTTAGGGCTTTTACGGCATAGGGGGAATTTGGGACTTTCGCTGGGTGAATCAGGGGTTTTGCTCAAAAAGGGGGCCCGGGCTTGAGGGGTCCGGGACCTTTTTAAACGGGGATAAGGGGAGCGGGGTTTGCGCTGACCGAGGTGGGGGAATATTCAGGGGAAAATTTTTTGCAAACCCCCCGCCCTCTCCCTTTTTAGGGGGAACCCGAAACTAACCTTCCCCCCCATCGTCTTCCTCCTCATCCAGTGATAACGCTCGCAAAAAAATTTTGCTAAAAAGACCACTTTGGGAACCCGCAATGTCGTATCATACACCCAACAACAGGTGACGGGGTCGTCCTACATTCTGCACCAGGAGCTGCGGGCTAAAAGAAAGGGGGACGCAAGGCGTTGCCGACCCCCCCGGGTTTTTCCCCCGTTGCCCGGTTCCTTTCCCCTCTGAGGGCCATCATAATGGGGTCAAGAAAGAAAAAATTCATTCTTTTTTTGGCCTCTTGATCTTTAAACTTTCCTTTTACCCAACCGCATTTTGTCATAAAAGAGGTCTTCAAAAAATGGATTATCCACAGTGGGGTACACGAAAAACTTTTGGGGCTGCTTCATTTTGGAAACGGATGCGGGTGATGCTGATGACAAACCATTTGGGGCCGTGCTGGGAGGACGGGGAAATTTAAGGGATTTGCGGGAAATGGGGTTCCCTTTAACCACTGAAGGAGAAAATTGGCCCGCGTTCGTTTAATTTAGAACCCCCAAAGGGTCCTGCCCCAGCGATGACGGGCCTGACGGCCTTGCAAAGGCCCAAACCGCGGCATGCGTTTTGTCCCCAGAAATGAAGGAGCCCCCTCCCCATACCCTACCCCCATGTCCTCCCCCCTCTTTGCTCGCTTACCACCTGAATTTCGCCCCAAATTTTCCCGAAATAAAAAAATTTTGAGAAGGTATGGAAGAGTTTTGGAAAGTCCTTAATTAAAAAAGGGGAAATCAAAGCTATTTTCAAATCCCCCCAATCAAAAAAAAAATTGCCGGTTCAAATAAACTGCAAAGTAGATCTATCAACAAAGCTGGCCTGGGGCCAAAATGAAAAAACACGATCTGAAATTTTAAATTGGATAATACAAGGAATTTTTTGGGACCAAACAATTAAACCCGTGGTGACAAAAAAATTGCTGTTTTTCAAAAAAATTTAAAAATGCAAAGTAGATTACAACAAAGGGTGGGCCGCCCAAAGTGAAAAAAACACGTATCTGGGAAAAGTTTTCAGATAATAAAAGGTATTTTTGGGGACCATCCAAATTTACCTGTGGTGACTACAAAAATTTCTGGATTTTAAATTAACTTTCAAAGTAGATCTATCAACAAAGCGGCCTGCCCCCAAAAATGAAAAAACCGTATCTGAAAAGTATTTGGATAAACAAGATTTTTGGCCCCCCATCAATGCACCTGTGGCGACAAAAAAATTTTCTGGTTTTAAAGTTTAAACTGAAAGTAGATCTATCACCAAAACTGGCCCCGCGCCAAAGTGAAAAAACAAAATACTGAAATGTATAGGATTTAAAACAAGGTAAATTTTTGGGACCCATCAATTTACCTGTGGGGACAATAAAATTGCTGTATTTAATTTTAAGGCAAGCTGCCCCAATGAAAAAAAGCTGTAGTGCCCAAAGTCCAAAAAAAACGCATCTTTTAGGGATTCGTATAATAAAAGATATTTTGGCACCTTTCAAATTTACCCGTGGTTTACTATAAAATTGCGGATTCAGATTTTAATGCAAGCTGCCTCCCAAAGAACAAAGCGTAGTGGGGCCAAAAGGTCAAAAAAAAACGGTTATTGTTATGGTTTTCGTGTAATACAAATATTTTTGGCAAACCTTTTTAATTTCCCTGTGGTGACTATTTTAAAATTTTCTAAATTTAAATTTAAAATGCAAGCTTTCCCCCAATGAAAAAAAGCCCGTAGTGCCCAAAGTCAAAAAACGTATTATTATGATTGTAAAATACAAGTTTTTTTTGGGGACCTTTCCCAAATTCACCGGGGGTGAAAAAAAATTTCTGCATTCAAAAATTTTAAACGGCCCAAGGGGGATTTTTATCAACAAAGGTGGAATGGGCAAAATTTTAAAATGAAACCTATCTGAAAAAGTATACTGATAATAAAATGAGTTTTGCACCTAACAAAAAGACCTGCAGTTACAGAAAAAAATGGGTACCTATAATTTAGGTGCCCAATTTCCAGGAAATATTTTTAAAAGAAAACTGTTAATAAAAACTATTGCAGGCAATGTCTACACTAAGTCTTGGGAACTTTATCCAGTATTTTTTATAGAGCTTGCTTTTTTTCCCCGGGGCCCCCCCCCCCCTCTCCCCCCCGTGACTTTACCAAAACCGGGAAAATGCTCCTTTAAAAATTTTTCTACCTAACACATAAAAAACACCCAATAACTCTTAATCTAACTAAATTGGGAAGGATCAAGCAAAAAGTAGAGGGGTTTTTTTTGTGAAGAAATAGAATAATTTTCGCTGAGCTGTTTGGCCCCAAGCAGAAACGCCCGTCCTTTGTCTGAGACCCCCTGAGGACACCCGGGAAACTGAACAGGAAAAAGCGTTTATGTAAAATGAGGTCATGTGATTTTTCCCGCCAATCGCAAACCATAAAAACATCCAGTCTTGCCCCGGCACACACATTTTCACCCCTCTCTAATTTTGTAAACTGATTTGTGGCCGCCCAAAAAACAGGAAGCGCCGAAAAAAAGGCGCAATCTTAAAAAGATGAAAGCACGATTTTTTAACCCAAATTTTCGCATAAAACCCAAAAAAAATTTCGATCAACAAAAAACTTGCCGATTTAAACTTTTTTTGAAAAAAACCCAAAACTAGTAAGGAGTGCCTTTGGGTGACCCCGTTTTGGCACACTTCATGCAAAAAATTTTAGGGGAAAGACACACCGCCTTTTTCAACCCTGTAACCCCTTTTTGGGTTTACCTTTTAAAAATCAATCCAATTTAAATTAACTCTTGTATATTTTGCCCTTATAAAAAAAAAAAAATTTAAAATTAAAAACTTTATTAAGACCCTTTGGAAATTAGGCCAAACTGTATGAAAAAAAGTATTGGGCTAGAAAATTTACTTTGTTGGCCATAGGGAACCAACAAAGCGGCCCCCTTTATTTTTCCAAAAGTATATGAAATTAAATGGGGGCTTGATTGGTTGCTTTTGGGGCCCCAAAATGGTTTTAGACCTTTGACAAATTTTCAACATGTTGGCCCCCAAAAGGGCCCAAAGGGTCCTAATAGACCTAGACAGTTTTCATACATGTGGTCCTTAGACTCAAGTGACACTTACATATGTGATCTTACACATGGATTTTTCACAGTTTTGAATATCGATCTTTGCAGTATTCTAAAACCTGTAAAGTAAACATAAAAATAGAGGATACTGGATTATTTCAAAGGGTTTTGGATAAATTGGGGGCCTGGGCAGAGAAAAAGGGAGTGGTTTTTTAAACCCCAAAAATAAAAATACAAGGTTATGCACATGGGGGGAAAAAACCATTTTCATGAAACATGTAGAGAAAGGGGGGAATTTTTTCAAAAATTCGATTTTAGTGATTTCGCCGAATTTCCTCAAAATTTTTTTCGGTCCGAATTTCTTTGAGGGCGGGCTCACATTAAAAAAAAAAGTATTTAAAGGGAGGGACAGAGCCTGCAGGGTTTCTGTTTGAAATTGTTTTCCATGCCTAAATATGCAGGGGAAACTTGGTTTGTCTTCATACAATGTTGTTTTTTTAGTATAAAAAAGCATATGACCCGCTGGCTCCCTAGAAACGTTCACCCATTAAAAAATTTTTTGGGGGACTTAAGAGGGCAAAACTGACCAAAAAACTCAAGGGGAATGCAGCCTGATAAAAATCTGACAGCGACAGTGGGGAAAAAAAAAAAGTGAATGCTTTAGGTTTGGGAAAAATAAATGACAGAGTGGGGGAGGTGACGGCCGCAGCCACCCCCCCCAAAAAAAACCATTTAGGTCAGAGTGTGGTTTCAAAAGACATTCTGGGGGTGGCAAAAAAAAGGGGGGAGGGGCCCCGAGTGGCACAATTTGGAAAACCCTGGGGTGGTCCCCAGCAGCAGGGCCCAGCAGCAGCATGAGGGTTTTAGACCGTGGCACAATTTACATTTTTGGGGTTTCCAAAAAAAAGGGTTAGGCCACAGAGTGGCACAAAGCCCCGGGTGTGGGGGACGGGCCCGCAGCCCCGCAGCAGCATGAGGTCCCTAAAGGGGCATAATGGACCAAATTTTGGAGGTAGCAAAACAGGGGGTAGGCCACAGAGTTGGGGGGACAATGACACAGTGTGGGGGGCAAGGCCCGTTGTCACAGCAGCAGATGAGGTTGGCAGTGGCACAATGAACCCTTCTGGAGGTGGCAAAAAAATTGTAGGGCCCCCCAGAGTGTCACAAAGACAGAGAGTGGAGGTGACGGCCGCAGCAGCATTAGGTCAGAGAGAGGCACAATGACACAGTGTGGAGGGCACGGCAGCAGCCACAGCAGCAGCATGAGGTCAGACAGTGGCACAATGACACTCGAGAGGTGGCAAAAACAGGAGTAGGCAACAGAGTGGCACAATGACACAGTGTGTAGGTCACGGCAGCAGCCACAGCAGCAGCATGAGGTCAGACAGTGGTACAATGACAGAGTGTGGAGGTCACGGCAGCAGCCACAGCAGCAGCATGAGGTCAGACAGTGGCACAATGACAGAGTGTGGAGGTCATGGCATCAGCCACAGCAGCAGCATGAGGTCATACAATGGCACAATGACATTCTGGAGGTGGCAAAAACAGGAGTAGGCCACTGAGTGGCACAATGACACAGTGTGGAGGTCACGGAGGAAGCCACAGCAGCAACATGAGGTCAGACAGTGGCACAATGACAGAGTGTGGAGGTCATGGCAGCAGCCACAGCAGCAGCATGAGGCCAGTCAGTGGCACAATGACATTCTGGAGGTGGCAAAAACAGGAGTAGGCCACAGAGTTGCACAATGACAGAGTGTGGAGGTCATGGCAGCAGCCACAGCAGCAGTATGAGGTTAGGCAGTGGCACAATGACATTCTGGAGGTGGCAAAAACAGGAGTAGGCCACAGAGTGGCACAATGACAGAGAGTGGAGGTGACGGCAGGAGTAACAGCATGAGGACAAAGAGTGGCACAATGACAGGGTGTGGAGGTGACTGCAGCAGCAACAACAGCAGCAGCAGCATGAGGTCAGAGAATGGCACAATGACACAGTGTGGATGTCACGGCATCAGCAACAGAAGCAGCCTGAGGTCACAGAGTGGCACAATGACAGAGTGTGGAGGTGGGTGGCAATACCAGTCCCTGGTAAAGATGGTGGTAGGCAGATGGAGAAACTGTCAGCAGATGTGTGGCATCAGGCGGGTGGTGGCATCAGAATAGTGGCTGAGGCAGGTAGTTTGAACCCAGACTCATTTCTCACAGTTTGGGTGAGGCGTCATGGCTGATGTAGTCTGACGCCTAAGGCATTGCTGTGTGGAATTCCTGGCCGATCCACGCCTGATTCAGCTTGACAAAGGTCAGTCGTTCCACATTTCCCGTGGACAAGCCGCACTGAACACCCGCTCTGATGCCACACTACTGGCCGGGCAGGACAGCTTCTCCACTGCAAACTCAGCAAGTTGCGGCCACACATCCAGTTTGGCTGCCCAGTAGTCCAGCGGATCTTCTAACTGGGGTGGCAGAGTGTTTTCCAAGAAGGCCACCACCTGTTGGTTCAGGGACTGCTCCAGGTCCTGCAGCTGCTGCTGCTGCTGTTGCTGGCGACTGCCCTCCTCACTAGGTGGGTGAAGGAAGCTGCTCATCAGTGACTCCAGACTTAGGTTGCTGCTGATGGAGCTGGTACTGCTCCTACCCCCTACCTTCCCCCAGCAGCTGCGGAAGTAGTACATGAGCGCTGAAGAACCCGCCCGGTCAGACCTGTCAGAGGAGGGACGATGCCGCACATAGGCAGCGGCCAACTGACTATGGAGGATTTCCCTATAGTATTTGAGTTTGTCCTCCCTCTCAGCAGCTGAGAAAAAGGCTCCCATTTTGGACCGGTAGTGAGGGTCCAATAGGGTGGAGAGCCAGAAGTCATCCCTCTGCCGGATGCTGACTATTCGGCTGTCACTAGCCAGGCAAATCAGCATGCTGCGGGCCATCTGCACAAGTGACTCTGAGGGGCTCCCTGCCTCCATCTCCACTGTATACTGCCACAGTGCTTGTGGGTTATCTGCCTCGTCTTCCTCATCTCCATCTACCTCCTCCAGCTGCTCCTGCTCCTCCTCTCTTGTCACCTGGGTAGAAAATCCACTCATTTTACCAGACAATGCATCTGATCCAATGTCCTCCTCCTCCTGTCCTCCTCCTCCTCCAGTTCAGTCCCCACCGGACTCATGTGGCCGCGAGATGTAGTCGCCACGTCTCCAGTCCCCTGCCCAGACAGATTTTTCAGCATCTGTTCCAGGACATGAAGCAGTGGAATGACGTTATTCATCCTGTAGTCCTGGCGACTGACAAATAATATGGGCTCCTCGAATAGCCTCAGCAAACGGCAGGTGTCACGCATGAGCTGCCACTGGCTGACATCAAAGTTACACAGGGGAGTACTCCTGTCCGCCTGGATCATCAAAAAATCGTTAATGGCCTTTCTCTGTTCATACAGTCGGTCCAACATGTGCAGGCTGGAATTCCAACGGGTGGAAACATCGCATATCCGAGTGTGTTGGGGGAGGCCGTTCTGCCGCTGCAACTCGAGGAGGGTGTTCCTGGCTTTGTAGGAATGAAGTGCATGTTTCCGGGCCATTTTCAGAATGTTCTGAAGATCGGTGGAAGACTTCAGGAACCTTTTCACAATCAGATTGAACACGTGCGCCATGCAGGGCGCATGGACCATCCCTCTTCGGTGCAGCGCGCACACCATGTTCCTCCCATTGTCCATCACGATGGTTCCGATTTGCAGTTGGCGCGGAGAAAGCCACACATCGATTTCTTGCTGCATAATGCGGAGCAGTTCCTCCCCTGTGTGAATTCGTTCGTCGGGCAAGCCAGGTGTAGAACTGCGTGACACCGCTGTGCCCTACACAGGTTTTATGATGGAGCAGTACTTGTGGAGGCTGAGATGGTGGTGGTGGTGGAGGAGGAGGAGACGGACATTGGAGCAGGAGCCACAGTTTGACAACGTGGAGGAGAAAGCGGCGTCTTTGGTGATATAGAAGCCAAGTGGGGGAGCTTTAAATTTACTTTGGGAAAATTTATTGCAAAATATATTCCTATGGGTAACAAGTATAGGCGACTAAAACTAAAACCAACATGGCTTCTACCTTCTGTTAAGAGGGCAATAAACAATAAAAAAGGGCATTTAAAAAATATAAGTCAGAGGGGTCGGCATCAGCCTTTGAAAATCATAGAGAGCTTAATAAAATCTGTAAAAAAGTGATAAAAGCAGCTACAATTCAAAAGGAAAGGCAGGTGGCCAAGGACTGCAAGACTAACCCCAAGAAATACTTTAAGCATATAAATTTCATAAAGCCAAAGTCAGATCAAGTAGGACCCTTAAAAACCTGTGATGAGGGGCTGGTCACTGGTGACCAAGAGAAGGCAGATGAACTAAATAGGTTCTTCAGCTCAGTATATACTGTCAATGAAATAGTAGTTGATGGGTGGACCAAGTGCAGAAGTAGGTGGTGGCAGTACTGTTAATACATCATCTGCTATAATTAATTCGCTCAGTGTAGAAAAAGTCAAAGCCAAGTTAAATAAACTGAATGTGAACAAGGCCCAAGGCCCTGATGGCATTCACCCAAGAGTTCTTAAAGAGCTCAGCTTGGTTATCTCTGTGCCCCTGTACATGACATTTAGAGATTCCCTGGTGACTGGTATAGTACCAGGAGACTGGCGCAAGGCAAATGTTGTTCCCAACTTCAAAAAAGGTTCCAAGTCTTTCCCAGGTAATTATAGACCAGTAAGTTTAACATCTGTTTGAGGGAAAAATGATTGAGGAGCGCATAAGGGACTATATACAGGAGTATGTTGACAAACACAATATTATTAGTGATTGCCAGCATGGATTTACTAAGGAGAGAAGCTGTCAGACCAATCTGATTTCTTTTTATGAAGAGGTGAGTAGAAGTCTGGATAGCGGGGCAGCTGTGGATATTGTGCTTTTAGACATTGCAAAGGCATTTGACACTGTCCCTCATAAGCGTTTGTTGGGTAAATTAGAATCCATTGGGTTAGAGATAACAGTGTGTAATTGGATCAAAAACTGGCTGCTGGATCGTACCCAGAGAGTGGTGGTAAATGACTCCTACTCTGAGTGGTCCCCGGTTGTGAGTGGTGTGCCGCAGGGCTCAGTATTAGGTCCTCTCTTATTTAATGTATTTATTAATGATATAGTGGAAGGGATCGATAGCACCGTCTCGATTTTTGCAGATGACACAAGCTATGCAGGGTAGTGCAATCTATGGAAGATGCTCATAAATTGCAAGCAGACCTGGACACACTGAGTGCTTGGGCATCCACTTGGCAAATGGGGTTCAATGTGGATAAATGTAAGGTTCTGCATCTGGGGAGAAATAATCTACAGGCATCATATGTCCTAGGGGGAGAAAAACTTGGAGAATCGCTTGTTGAGAAAGATCTGGGCGTTATTGTAGATCATAGACTACAGAATAGCATGCAATGTCAATCAGCTGCCTCTAGGGCAAGTAAGATATTGGCGTGTATTAAAAGAGGCATGGACTCTTGGGACAAGGATGTAATTCTTCCGCTGTACAAAGCATTGGTGCGTCCTCACTTAGAATATGCTGTTCACTTCTGGGCCCCAGTTTATAGAAGAGATGTAATGGAGCTAGAGAGAGTACAAAGACGAGCAACCAAAATTATAAGGGGAATGGAGCATCTTAGTTATGAGGAAAGGTTAGTAGAATTGAACTTATTTAGTCTTGAGAAAAGACGGCTTCGGGGGCACATGATTAATTTATATAAATATATAAATGGTCCCTACAAAAAGTATGGGGAGAAATTATTTCAAGTGAAGCCCCGTCAAAAGACAAGGGGACATTCCCTTCGACTAGAGAAAAAAGAATTCAATCTCCATAGGAGAAGAGCATTCTTCACTATAAGAACTGTGAATCTGTGGGATAGCCTACCTGAGGAGCTACTCATGGCAGGAACAGTAGAGAGTTTCAAGAAAGGCTTAGATACCTACCTGAAACTGAAGAATATTGATGCGTACGTAGCTATGTAAAATTCTGGATCCTGTCTGGTGGAGGCTCTGGAGTCAGAGATACGGTCTCCACTGGAGCAGATTGGTTCATGCCTTGTGGGTTTCAAGGTAATTAACCAGTGGTGAGGCTAGGCATAATGTCCTTGTCTCTCTCCCTTCACCCACATTTTACGCACCCTTGGTTGAGCTTGATGTACACGTGTCTTCTTTCAACCGTACTAACTATGTAACTATGTCTCCTGTCCAAGTTGTTGGTGTGCCTGGGCAGGAAGCACATTCACCCAGTGGGCCGTAAAGGACATGTACTGGCCCTGACCGTAGTTACAGCTCCACATGTCTGTGCCGCCGTGCACCTTGGAACAAACCGATAAGCTCAAGGACTGGCCCACCTTCTGTTCTACATATTTGTGAAGTGCTGGTACTGCCTTTTTGGAAAATAAATTACGGCTTGGAACTCTCCATCTCGGCTCGGCACAAGCCATTAGTTCTCTGAACGGTGCAGAGTCCACCATTTGGAAAGGGAGGGACTGCAGTACCAACAACTTGGACAGGAGCACGGTCAGCTGCTGCACCTTAGGATGGTTGGACGCATACTGTTGTCTCTTTGCAATCGCCTCGCTGAACGACTGCTGGCGCCATGAGTAGCGAGGAGCAGGAGCATCTGGACCGGGAGATGATGGCAAAGAGAAACAGCTACCTTCTGCAGAGGTGGTGGAGCCTTGACTGGCTGCAATGGCATGCGTGCCACTGGGCGCTGCTGTGGCGGCAGGATGGACCACCACATCTGAGCCACGTTTCTCCCAGGCCACTGGATGGTGACGCTGCATGTGTTGATGCAGGGCCGTGGTGCCAACGTTAGCTCCTTGGCCAAGCTTCACTTTCTGCCCACAGATTCTACATATACCCATATTCGGCTCCTCTGGTGTCTTAGCAAAGAACTGCCACACCACCGAGTAGCTCGTTTTACCTGGGCCTGCTCCAGGAATATTTGTGCTTCTGCCACTTGCAGATGAAGAGCCTGCCACCTCTCTGTCTGACATACTGTTTGTTCTATAATGTACAGACACTGTTTGATGAAGATATCTGTATATGATGAATACACACCCTGTATTTGACTCCAAATGAACCCACTAACAAGCTTGGGTAACCCTTGGATATAAATTGCGCTCCACAAATGGCCAGGAAAAATTTACTTGTATGTGCCGTTTAAAAACACTGTGTATTTTACAGAATATAAAAGCACAAACAGACTTAATTAACCTTCGGATATGAATTATGCTACAGGCAAAATTTCTTTTTGGCGGTAAAAAAGAACGTTTCTTTTACTAAGTACAACTGCAGAAAATACTTAGTTAACCCTTGGATATAAATGGCGCAAAAGAAATATGTTGCCAACAATTACCAGCTTTGTAGCTTGTTAAAACTGCGTGTATCTTACGGAACACAACAACAGAAAAACTCGTAATTAACCTTCGGATATGACTTATAGTACAGCCAAAAATTCTTCTTTGGCGGTGAAAAGGAACGTTTATTTTAGTGAATACAACTGCAGAAAAATACTTAGTTAAACCTTGGATGTAAATTGCGCAAAAGAAATATGCTGCCAACAATTACCAGCATTGTAACGTGTTAAAACAGCGTGTATTTTACGGAATACAACAACAGAAAAGCTTGTAATTAACCTTCGGATATGAATTATGCTACAGGCAAAATTTCTTCATTGGCGGTGAAAAGGAACATTTCTTTTATAGACCACAACAGCAGAACAACGCTTAATTAACCCCTGGATCTAAATTGCGCAAAATAAATGAGCAACCAAAAATGAAGTGGTATTTGTATTGTAAAAAAGCTGTTTCTTTAACTGAATACAACAGGAACAGGCTTAGATAACCCTTGGATATTCAATGTGCTCAAGAACTGAGCTGATAGCATTAAAATGTATATGCAGCTGCATTGGACGCACACTGGGCTTCAGTTCCAATACCTCACAAAATCAGAATTAGAACGTAAGAGAAGCAGTCTTATTTGCCTTGGCAGCTGCTGCCTGACACTGGCTGCTACAATTAAGCTTTACTGTCCACCAGGATTCCCAAATCCTTCTCCATGTCACTTTTATCCGGCATTTTTCCATTTAACTTATAATTAGAGATGGGCGAATTGATTCTAACGAAGTGGAATTCATTTAGAATTTCAGGAAAACTTCGATTCTGAACGAAGTCGAAGTTTGGGGTGATTCGCGGAAACGAAACGTGTTTTTAATTGATAAAATGGCTGCGAGCACATGGCGTTACAGGGGGCAAAAAAACTCTGGGAGGAAGAAAGGGAGTACCAAAATGACATGTGCATAGATGAAGCCAACAAAACCCGGCGGGATTCTGAAAAGCCCCCCCCCGCACCTATAACCCGGGAAGCGCGCGGCATTCACACTCCTTCACTGGCGTGTAGGAAGTGCGGCTGAGATCTCAACTAAAGAACTAATTTTAAAAAAGAAATTTTTGGGGGTGCAAAGCTTGTCTCAGACTGCTTCCTTCTTCTAATTTTGATTTTGTGGGGTTTTGGGAATTGAAGCCAGGGCCCCAATTCATGCAATACATTTTAAGTACTTCTCAATTCTTGACACATTGAATATCCAAAGGGTTTACAACCTGTTCCTGTTGTTTTCATTAAAGAAACTCTTTTTTACAACCCAAAATACCACTTAATTTATGGCTGCTCATTTATATTGCGCAATTTAGATCCTATGGTTAATTAAGTGTTTTTTGTCTGCTGTTGTGGTCACTAAAAGAAACAATATTTTTCAAAACCAAAGAAGAAATTTTTCCTGTAGCATTAATTCATAAATTAAGCGTTTTCCCGCTGTTGTGGTCATTAACTCCATCGTTTTAACCCCTAAAAAGCTGGTAATTTTTGGCAGCATATTTATTTTGCGCAATTTACCCCAAGGGTTTTAAGCATTTTTTCTGCTGTTGTGGTCAAAAAAATACACGTGTTTTAATACCTACAAGCGGGGTTTTTTTGGGGCCAATTTTCTTTTGCGCAATTTTAGACCAAAGGGGTTAAATTTAAAGTATTTTTTTGCTTTTGGTCAGTAAAATACAGTCTTTTTTTAACGGCAAAAAAGGGGAAAATTTTTTGGGCAGCACTTTTCTTTTGCGAATTTACATACAAGAAATTTAAATTTTTTTTTCGCTTTGTGGTCAGAAAAAAAGTCTTTTTTAAAAAAGCTAAAACTGTAATTTTTTGGCAGCACATTTTTTTCCCAAAATTTACATTCGGGGGTTTAATTAAATTTTTCTTTTGTGGTCAGTAAATCACGTCGCTTTAACCCTAAAAAGCTGGTTTTTTTGGCAGCACATTTCTTTTCGCAATTACATCCAAGGATTAATTAAGTTTTTTTTTTTGCTTTTTGTGGTCTTTAAAAAACACTCTTTTAACACGCTAAAAAGGGGAATTTTTGGCAGCACATTTCTTTTCCCAAATTTGACCCAAAGGGGTTTTTTAAGCGTTTTTCTGCTGTTGTTCAGAAAAAAAACTTGTTTTCACCCAAGAAAAATTTTTGCCTTAAACATAATTATACCCCGGGGGAAATTAAGCGTTTTTTCGTGTTGTGTCAATAAAATACATGTTTTTTAAAGTTACAAAGGGTTTTTTTTGGCAGCATTTTTCTTTTGGAAATTTTACATCCAAAAGGGTTAAATTTAAAGCTTTTTCTTGTTTTTGGTCGTAAAAAAAAGGTGTTTTTTTATGAAAAGAAAAAATTTTTTAATGTACATAATTCATACCCAAAGGTTTTTAAGCCGTTGTGCTTTTTATTCCAGTAAAATACACGTAATTTTAAACGGCAATAAATCAATATTTCTTGGCCATTTTGGAGCGCTTTATAAAAAGGGTTACCCAAGCTTGTTTTTGGGGGTTCATTTGGAGTCAAATCAGGGGTTATTAACATATACGATATTTCATTTAAAAAGAGTCTTACTTTTAGAACAAACAGATGTCAACAGGAGGTGGGAGGCTATTCACATGCAGTGGGAGTGGCACAAAAATTCCTGGAGCAGCCCAGGCCCCCCACTGTAAGGGAACGTGCAGCCTGGGTCACTCGGTGAGGCCAGAACTGCCCCGTCGTCTAGCGGCAGTGTGTTGACCAAACCCAAGGTTCTTGATTGGTGACTAGGTACCCTTCCTCCCCGATGACATCAAACCCCCGCCAAGAGTTTGGGAACGCAGCCAACCCCTTTTTTTGGCAGGCCCCGGGAGGGGCAGCGGCCCCCACCTTTCTCAACCCCCCACTGTCCCCCCGGTTCCCTCACGATATCTACTATGTGGTTGGGGTCACGCCACTAAAGCGAGGATGAACAATTTGAGGGGATTCACAGCTACTTGGGAAACGAAAAATGGGGCCCAAATCCCCTGTTTCTTGCAGTTGTGCAAAGTATAGAGTGGAAGTGGGATGGGGGGTCATATTGGAGGGGGCAGCCGCTCATACCAAACCGTGAGGAGGACGCCGTGAAGATCAAACTAATCGATGATATGTAGCCGACCGCATTGGGGCCGGGGGAAGCAAGGGTTCTCATCATCAGGGGAAGAGGGCGTGTTTGCTCGCAGGCAGCGGGACAGCCCAAGGGGTAGTGGGCTGTGAGTCAGCAGGGTGACAGTGCAAAGGGTTGGGGGCAAAGCGCCACGGGGAGAAAACCCGCTTTGCAAGCAAGAAAAGGGGGCACAGGCTAGCGAGGGTTGCGGGATAGTCACTCATGCGGAGCGTTTGGGGGAAAAAACAGTATCGGCGGGGTGGCAGTTCTTTCCTAAACAATGGGGGAGCCCCAATATGGATATGTAAATCTGTGGGAGAAAGGAAACGGGCCCAAAGGGCTAAAGTTGGGACACGGCCCACGTCACAAAGTAGCTCACCACCCGGGGCCTGGGAGAACCTGGGCCCAAAGTGGCGGTCCACCTCCGCCGCAGCAACACAGCAGCGCCCCCTGGCCGCATGCCATTGCGCATCAGGCTCCACCATATTGCAAAGGGGGTGTTTTTCTTTGCATCTTCCCCCGGTCCAGATCTCCTTTCCTTGTACCGGTGCAGCAGCGTTTTAACGAGGCAATTCAAAAAACAACAGTATGAGTCCAACATCCCAAAGGGGCAGCAGTGACCGGCTCCTGTCCAAGTTTTTGGTATGTAGTCCTCCCTTTCCAAAAGTGGCTTGCACCCTTCAAAAACTAAAGGCTTTTTGCCGAGCCGAATGGAGAGTTCCAAAACGTAATTTTTTTTCCCAAAAAGGCAGTACCATCACTTCACAAAAGTAGAACAGAAGGTGGGCCATCCTTGATTATTGGTTTTTTTCCAAAGGGGCACGGGACGTGGGCGGTGGGGCTGTAACTACGGTCAGGCCGTAACATTCCCTTTTACGGCCCACGGGTGAATGTGCTTCTGCCCACCACACCAACAACTTTGAAGGGGAAAAGCTGCTTTTCCCCCCGTTGTCAAACTGCGTCCTGCCCCCTGTCCCCCTCCTCCCCCCATCACCACCACCATCTACCTCCACGTTTTGCCCATCATACCATATGTGTAGGGCACACCCCTGGCAAACCTGGCTTTTCTCGGCAAACGAAGTCACAAAGGGAAAAAAGCTCCCCGTAAGCAAAAAAATCGATGTGTGGGGTTTCTTGCGCCAACTGCAAATCGGGCCATGGTGACGGACAATGGAGGGCATGGTGTCCCCGCGCCCGAGGGGTGAGGTCCATGGCCCGCATGGTGCAGGTTTCAATCTTTTTTGGGGAAAGGTTCCTGAAAATCTAAAACCGATCTTCAGAAAATTCTGAAAATTGCCGGAAACTGTGCATGCACTTTTCCATTCCCACAAAAACCCGGAAACACCCCCCTCGATTGCAGCCGCCATGTTGGACCGCTGTAAACAGAGAAAGGCCCTTAACATTTTTTTGATGATCCAAAGGGGGCAGGATACTTCCCGGTAACTTTTATGTCAGCCGTGGCACTCATGCTGACACCCGCCGTTTGCTAGGGGCCCTTTGGGGGCCCCGTTATTTGTCAGCTCCAGGACTACGGGGTGAATAAAGTCATTCCACTGCTTCATGTCCTGGAACAGTTTGCTGAAATATCTGTCTGGGCAGTGGACTGGAGACGTGGCAAAATACTCTCTCAGCCATATGAGTCCGGTGGGGGTTGAAATGAAGGAGGAGGAGACATTGGAGCAGAACATTGTCTGGTGAAAAGATGTTTTTTTACCAGATGGCAGGGCGGAGGGCAGGAGCACGGGAGGAGGTGATGGAGTGAGGAAGATGGGGCAGATGACCCGCAAGCACGGGCAGTAACAGTGGGTATGGAGGCGGGGAGTCCTCGGAGTCATTGTGAAAGGGGCCCGCAGCACTTATTTCCCTGGTAGTGGCAGACAATATCGAAGGGGCAGGGGATGACTTTGGCCTCCACCCTTTTGGACCTCGTACCACCCAAAAAGGGGGAGCCTTTTTCCCAGCTGTTTGAGGGGGAAAAAACTAAAATATATGAAAAATTCCTTCGTTGTCGTTGGCCGCTGTATGGCAAATGTCATCCCTTTCAGTCTGACTGGGGGTTCCTCAGTTAATGTAACACTACCCGGTGCTGTGGGAAGGTGTGGGGGGGGGGGGTAGGAGAGTCCCAGATCCATGCAGCAATAAGTCTGGAGCCCTGATGGCAGTTTCCTTCACCCCCTGTGGGAGGGTTCCCGCAGCACCCACGGCCTGGAGCAGACCCTGAACCAATAGGTGGGGTCTTTTGGGGCTTCTTTGAACCCCAGTTAGAAAATCCCCCCGCTGTATACTGGCACCAAAAATGGTTGTGGCCGGAACTGTGAGTTTGATGAAAAAGTGTCCCCCCGGCCCATTTGTTTGCTCAGAGGGGGTGTTCAGTGCGGGGGGGGTTTTCGTTACCCCAAAAGAACCGCTTGTCCACGGAAAATTGGAACGACTGCCCTTTTGTCAAGATGAATCAGGCGTGGATCGGCCAGAATTTCCCACACCCAAGCCTTAGGGGTCAGATTACATCAGCCCTGCCAAAACTTTGAGAAATGAGTTGGGGTTTAAACACCCGCCTCAGCCACTATTTGATGCAGTTTCTCCCTCTGCTTCCACCATTTTAACGGGGACTTTGGGTTTGCCACCCACCCCCCACTCTGTCTTTTACCCCCTATGAATCATGCTGCTGTTTCTGGTGCCCTCACCTCCCACTGTGTCATTGTGCCACTTTCTGACCCCATGCTCTTCTGCTGTTGTTGTGCTTGGGAAACCCCCAACCCCTGTCATGTGCACTCTTGACCTTGCTGTTGCTCCTGCCTTTACCTCCCCCTCTCTGTATTGTGCCACTCTGTGGCTACTTGTTTGTGCCACCTCCACACTCGTCATTGTCCCCCTCTAACCCCATCTGCTCTTTTTGATGACGTCTTCCAAAAATATGTCATTGTGCCACTCTTGGCCCCACTCCTGTTTTTGCCACTCCAGAAAGTCATTTTGGGGCCCCTGTCGACCTCACGTTGCGATGGGTGCGCGGGGCCCCCCCCCACACTCTGTCATTGTGCCACTCTGTGGGTACTCCGTTTTTGCCCCCACCGAAAAGTCATTGTGCCACTGTTGATTCTGCTGTGCTGTTGCTCTGCCCCTGACCTCCAAACTGTTATTGTGCCACTCGTGGCCTACTCCCGTTTTTTTTCCACTCCGAATGATTTGCACTGTCTACCTCAGCTGTGCTTTTTTCTCCCGATGCCTCCACACTCTGTCACTGTGCCCTCTGGGCACTCCCGTTTTTTTCCCCCTCCAAAATGTCATTGTGCCACTTTCTGACCTAATGCTGCTGCTGTGGCTGCTGCCGTCACCTCCAAACTCTGATATTGTGCCACTCTGTGGCCTACTCCTGTTTGTGCCCCCTGCACACTCTGTCATTGTGCCACTCTGTGGCCTACTCCTGTTTTTGCCACCTCCACACTCTGTCATTGTGCCACTGTCTGACATCATGCTGCTGCTGTTGCTCCTGCCGCGACCTCCAAACTCTGTTATTGTGCCACTCTGTGGTCTAATCCTTTTTGTGCCACCTCCAGAATGACATTGTGCCACTCTCTGACCTCATGCTGCTGCTGTGGCTGCTGCCGTCACCTCCACACTCTGTCACTGTGCCACTCTGTGGCCTACTGATGTTGCCACCTGAGCCCTCAGCTTGTTTTTTTCCAGCTGGCGCTGCCATGACTTTATTAGGCTACATTCCCGCTTCAGTTTTTTGGTCAGTTTTGCCCTCTTAAGCGCCCAGGGAATTTTAGAGTGATTCTAATAGCGGCGGCAGTCATGTGCGTGTCATACTAAAACACAGCATTGTATGAAGACCAAACCAAGCTCCCTCTGCATATTTAAGCATGGCACAACGTTCTACAGCACCCTACAGGATCTGTGCAGCATGGAAATAGCTGTTTTTTAACTAGTTTCGTCCCGAAGTAATTCGGACCGAAACAAATTTTGTCGGAAATTTTTAAGAAATTCGCCCATCTCTACTTCTACCTCATGGAGGGTTTTTTCCTTCCTCTGGATCAACACTTTAGCACAACAAGCTGAACTGGATGGACGCCTTGTCTTTTTTCGGCCTTACACACTATGTATATATCCAATATGTCTCTTTCTTCAGGAGATGTTGTTTAATCTGTACTGTGCTGTCTCCCTTAACCACTTCTCAAACGCACCACCTCAATTCAGACACATTGGGGCACATCATTAGTTTCTAAATGTAAAACAGTTTTAAGTTAGACTATTGTATAGTGGATGGTGCCGCATGCCAATGGAGCTCTATGGGTGCTCAGTGGAAAAGCCAAAGGCTAAAGTCCTAGATAAAGATAATCCACAGCACTCCGAGATAGTATTTTTAAAGGGAGTATTTTATTTACACAAAAGTTTTGATATTTATGAATACTTTTTAAGTTAGACAGGACAGTCTTGCAATGCGCCACATTTATCACAGTGTTGATAAATCTGGTGCAGGTTAGAACTATCCAAGACAAACTAATTGTAATCCAGCACACCCGAAGGTGAGAAAAATATATATAAAACTTCAAAATTTAATCCATCTTTGTTAAAATGTAGTAGAAAAAATCTAGGGTATAAATACCCCCAACATCAGGGTTTTTTAGCGTGATGCTGGGGGCATTTATACCCTAGATTTTTTCTACTACATTTTAACAAAGATAGATTAAATTTTGAAGTTTATATATATATTTTTTTCTCACCTTTGGGTGTGCTGGATTACAATCAGTTTGTCTTGGATTGTTCATTTGTGTTCTTCTGCCTGAGGACTGGATCCGAGCACCCTTCGTAACACTTTCCGCTTAATTAAAAATGGATCATAGTAGTTGGTGAGCTGTGTCATTTCTTTTTGTTTGCAACTAGCAGGTTAGAACTATCTAGTCTAAATTTGTACCATCTTTAATTTGGCTTAATTTTATGCCACTAACTGAGAGAAAATTCTGGCGTACTTTTTTTCATATTTAAGTCACGCCCCTTTTACACCAAACCACACCCCGTTGTCAAGGCCACACCCCTTTGTAAGATGAGGCACACAAGTGTCTGAAAACTGTCTACAATACATAGTAAATGTGGTGTAATGCATGTAAAAATTCTGGCACAAATGCCTTAATAAATGTGTCCCATTGTGTCTATCCTCAAAAAAATGTCTTGCGACAGTGGGGCAGAATTATCAATAGTGTCAAACTTTTAGACAACCAAAAGTTAGACTAGACAGTCTAAGGGTATGTTCACATGGCTTAAATTGCCACGTATTTCAGTGCGCATTTTGCCATGTATTGCACAATATACGCGGCGACATGCGCGCCACAATTACAGTAATTCATAGCTCTCATAGAGAGCTATGGAGTACTTGTCATCTCCCCGCACATACAATACAATCGTATTGTACGCACAGGGGGAGAATTGACATGTCAATTGTTAGTGGCGATTACGTGCCTCTGACAATGCATGCCTATGGGGCCGGCACCTGGCCGGCCCCCCCGTGCCTTGGAATTATGCACTGATTAGCACGTGGTTCCAAAACACACGGTGTATTGCAGCACATACTATGTGTACCCTTACAATGCGCCACATTTATCATAGTGTTGATAAATCTGGTGCAGGTTAGAACTGTCTAGTCTTAGTTTGTACCATCTTTAAGTTGGCTTATTTTACGCCAAAAACTTCAACAAAATTCTGGGGCATTTTTGTCACATATAAGATATGCCGCTTTCCCACGAAACCATGCCCCTTTTATGAGACCATGCCCCCTTTGTCGGGCAAGGCGCAAAGGCGTCTGAAACTGTCTAAAAACACATAGTAAATGTTGCGAAAAGCTTGTAAGACATAATTCTGGAGCAACTGCCTTGATAAATCTGCCCGAGTTTTTTTACTCCAAACACTCTACCGTTCTCCTTAATCGTATCTTTCTCTTTCTCTTTAATCTCCTCCTTATTAGTTGTTCTCTTTTCTGTTTACAAGTCCTAATAGCTAACCTATGTTCATTTAATTGTATCTGTAAACATCTACTTGTCTGTCCTACCTATGGTCGCCCACATGGACACTACAGCAAATAAACAACTTGTTTACTATTACAGGTAAAAAAACAAAACTTGAATATTAATCCTTTTGTAGGATGGTTAATCATTGGTCCTTTAATCACTGATGTACAGATTTGAAAATTTAGGCAGGGATATATACCCCGTCTCTTTGTTTGTAATACAGTTTACCTGGGCCCCTTCATTCTCCCTAAGGTCTGATGACATTAAATCATCACCCAAAGTACGACCTTTCCGAAAAACACACCTAAGTATCTATGTGAATAATTTCCCATATTGGGTCACTTCTTAAAGCAACAAATAGATGATTCCAGCTTCAATCCAAGTATTCAGTAAAACTACAAGACTTTATTCATATTCCATATTTAAAGCGTACATGATTATACATACAGAAGCATGACCTACTCACTGACGCATTTTGGAGTCATCTCCTTAATCGTAACCTTTCAGTTTCTGATAATGGCATTCTTAATTAGCTGTGCATGTATATCACATTTGGTTATAAACAAAAAAAGACAATTTTATGTTTTACCTGAATTTTCAAATACTCCTACCTCGGCTTTGGTAATACTACTTTACCTACTTTTAATAACTCATCCCTATTATATCTTCTTTTTTTTAAATTTTGTAACAGTTTGTTGTTTTCTATTAATATAAGCCTCCTTTGTGGAGCAGATTCGCCAGATACAACAAATTGACCCTTAGGCACGCCATTAAATATCTGCGGGGAGTGAAAGCTGTTTTTATGTAGCGAAATATTTTGATCCACCTCTTTTGTATACATTGTAGTATGCAGACAATTTTCTTGTCTCTGTACCTCAACATCTAAGTATCATAGTCTCACTCTGATTCGTTGAAAACTGGATAAATGGCTGTTGCTCATTCAGATATTTTAAAAACTCCATTAGTTGTTCCACCGAACCACCGCACAATAGGAAAATGTCATCGACATCTCATTCAGCTGATAATGTGTTCCTTACATACAGTATAGAGTCAAATACGAACTCCTTCTTAAAGCTTATCATATACAAATTTGCATAACTTGGAGTTACAGGGGACCCTAATGAAGTTGTGAACCAAAATGGAAATAATTCTTAGTATAAACTTTACCTCAACTGTGCTACTTCAGTAACCATTCTTGCTCAAGGCTTTCACAATAAATTAACCATTATTGTCACTGGTTTTATAGTGACAGCATGACATTGCATTTTACCACATTGTATAGAGTTAGACATTTTATGAGAAATACAGCAGACATTTCTATTTAACGCTAAACCATCTGATATACTCTGGTACTGGGAAAACACACTTCTGTATGTGGCACTGGGTGTATTGCAGATGTAATGTTGGTATACTGTAAAGTTCACTTCTTCCTTGAAATTTCTTTCCTAATGAGAGGTACCATACAGAAATCACAATTGGTTGTGTGATCGGTTAGCTCTCTCCAGATCATTGGGATGCCTCGACCGGTGCAACCACTGGGTAAGATGTGATGCACATTTAGCTAACATATGTGTGGAGCCCAACTCTTGTCCTGATCTCCTATTCTGCAGCCAAAGTACAGACTGTGTTTCATTATCATGGTTGTCAAGTTTCACCTTTGTGACGCAAAAGCAACTTCTCTGCATATGTAGCACATACTATCCACTTTGTTAAAGGGGTTTTGCCACGAAGTAAAATTATTGTGGGAAATTTGTAAATAATAAACATTTTCACCCTTCATCATTATTAAAAATTCTGCACCATTTTTCTTTTAGCTGCTCCTTTAGTGAGCCATTGTTTACAGCTCGTCTCCAGGGGATACGACCAGGGCTGAGAGCTTCTCAGACCTGGTCGCACATGCCTAGACATCACCTCTCCTCCCAGGGAGCTACTGAGTGTTCAAACCTCAGGTGCTGTCATTCTACTCCTGTCCTCTGTACTCCTTAGTAACTAGTCAAATAGTGCAAATAAATAAATAAAAAAAAAAGAAATCTCAGTGAGATTTGTGCATTGATAAAGAGAAATAAAATCCACAGGTTTGGTTCCTGCAGGAATTTGAACCAAGGACCATCTTGTCTGGAGGCAAAAGCTTTACCTCTGAGCTACAAAGTAGCTACTCCCTGTTCTACACATAAGCAGACCTTTCTTTGACTAAAGAGAGGAAAGGCCTGGTGATGTCATCCTGCAGGGTCACATGATATGCAATTCAAACAAATCACACACGCCCCTTCTGAGCACACAGAGCTGAAGAGCAGGCTGCAGGAGGTATGAAATGAGATCATGGCAAAACCCTTTTAATGCAAGAACGCGGCACATCTGAAAAAAAAATGTCAATATGCTAAGAAATTAAGATAAGAAATCCTAAAACTGTACAGTATATCTTACACAGAGAGCATTTATAAAAGTAGATGATGCAACTGTAATTATTATTACATCATCAAAGCCGAGTTTGAGTTGTTTTTTTTTTTATTGGTCACCCTAAGATGATAAAATCCTGAAGGCTCAGTAGACTAAATAGATGGTTTAATAGACTAGTTTTGCAGAGAGAAATCTTCTAGCAATTAAGAAAAGTCATAAAACTTGGCTTTAATATGTCCCATTAAAATCGGTAAAAAGACCAGATAGACTTTATATACAGATACACATCCTAACGTGTTTCAGGTCTCAGTATGAACCCTTAGTCATAATGTGACCTAGATATACAGATACACATCCTAACCATTTTAATGGCATAAATAAATGCCAAGTTTTATGACTTTTTTATTTGCTCATCCACCAATGACCTGGTGTTTCTTTCCTGCACCCTACTATAAGAAAATGAGGTTTGCCACGGAGTTTTGGTGAGCAAACTATACTTTTGTTTTTTCATACAAAAAAAACTGCTATAAAATGCAACTGATAATAAAAATAAAAAAAGTTTTTGATTTTTATTTAATCCTGCATAAAGGGTTTCATAATAAATACAACCCCCTCTGGATTTGAAATAAAGGGCAATTCCCCCAAATTTAAGTATCATATTCGTTTTCAACACCACAAAATTAGTTATGTTCAACTGTTCTCATCTCTAAACCAATTTGGCTGTAAAACATTGTTTTTATGTTGGGTTTGAGATTTTTTACTTTTGGGCTGCAGGATTTTGGTTTTAAAAAGTTTTGCATTTTTTTGGGGGGGTGGGGGGAGTCATTTTGGTTGACATGGTTGGTGGGGGTAGATAGAAATCCATAATTCGTGGACATGGTCTTGCAGTTTGGTTGGTGAAATGTTGTTTTTTAATGTATTTTATGCCATCAGTTGATTTATGTTTTCTGTAAAAAGACTTAGTTATGTATTTTTTTTGTCAGCTCTTTTAATTTGCCAGTTTTCCTTTTTAGTTTTATGGAACTGATATTTAAAAGTGTCATCTCTGGTTCCAGGAACACACAAAACCTGGAATCACTGAAGAATATATGGAATATTCTTTGGGAATTTTTCATTGGTGATATTATACATTAAGGGGAATTTTTTCTGGTGTTGTAAGCAGGTACACTCCTTATACATATACAGTCCTTACTTTATTTTCTACTTTTTTTGTTGTACACAGTGAAAATTAGCATAAACACAGTGGGGCACATTTATCAAGGCAGTTGGCCAGAATTCTGACACACTTTGTGCCGTGACTTTTTTTAAACCATAGTTTTTTTGACCACAGCTGAGACCCAAAACAGTTGAACGTGGCAATTACTGGTCCACCAAGCATAAATTCATATTCCCAAAATGCCTTGTTGTTTCCTGACTTAAGAAGGCTGTGGGCAATTAAAAATGCAAGTAACCCTGTATTTGCCTAACCCAAACAACTGTGTTTAGTTTGCTTTTCCTTTTTTTGTCATATATTTAATCCAATAGCAAGAGAAACTTCAAGAATAGTGTATTCTAACACTATATTAACCAAAACAAATGACTATGTATATAAACACATAATAAAATGTATTTGTACCCAATAAAGCTTCCCTATACAACATATTACTTAATATTTGTTGACTTATATTCAATATTAAGCTGTAATCAATAATGTTTGTTCAATCGCATATCTTTGATTGTTAATTATACTCAAAGTGATTTAGTGTATTGACACATACCTTCGGTTTAACATAATTTAATGGAACCTAAAATAGTTCATGATTGCTTTTTAAATTGACCCCACTGTCCCCCAAATCAAAATGATGAACTTAATTTCCTGCTTAAAAAAACACCCACAAATATCGAGTGTTTGTAGTAACAAGTTCACCCATGTCGCAGCAAACTTTCCCCCTCCATTCACAAGCAAGTTGACAAGAAAGGACAATTTATTTGTTTACCCTAGTCCTTTAGCTATCTATGTTAGAAGAGGAAAAGAAAGGCCTCTTTTTTTTTTTATAAATATATATTTATATATATAAATTAATATTAAAACTTTAAAAATAAATTATATTATATATATGCATTTTTTCAAGTCTCACTTTCAGTTCCTCCACTCCACATAATGTTTGCCACTTTGTCTTGTAGTTGAACTCATTAAATTTTGCATTTGGGTTGATGTCAAATTTGACCTTAATCCAGGAGATTGTATTTGAGTTGTCCAAATAAAATTTTAGCAAAAACACCTAAGTGATGGTTGGGATTTTAAGGGTTAATTTGCCTTTGGATAAAAGGTTAAAAAAAACTAGAAGAAACTTTGGGCCAAAGTGAACTGCCCCGGGGGAAATCCGCAGACCGGGTTTTTGGGAGAGGGTTAGCTTTTTGGGTTGGGCAAGAAAAAAAAAATCTAAAAAAATTTTTTTTATTTTTTCCCAATTCACTTTCTCTCAGGTTTTTTTCTACTCCGTACTGGGGCACGTTACTAGCAGGACTGACATAAGATTACATGCCCAATAAAAAAAAAAAACCATGCCCTCCGTGCATTCCCATTTTTTTCTTGCACCACTATCAGCAGGCTCCTTTTTTTTTTTAAAAAGTTTAAATCAAGTCCTTAGTAAGTATCCCCAGTATTGTCCTGAAGTGGTCGGTCATTTCTTAGAAAAAAAGTTTGACAAACAAAATACACAAATCTGGGGCATATTTACTATTGTAAAAGTTACTTTGTAAAAGTTAGACAGTGTGATATTAGACAAGCTGCCTAAGTATACAGAAAATGTATCACAGCAGCTCATACTTTTCTACCTGATTTAGACCAACTATTAGCTGGCTTATACGCCTTAATTTTGGCACAGATTTTATGCACAATGTCACGTGTAGACCGTACCCTTATTCCATGAAATCACACAGAATTTAGGCTTTCATTTGCCTTTTTTAGATTGCCTGCAAAACTGTCAAAAACAAACAGTAAATGTGTCTGAATCAAAAATGTGCCACATTTTGGTGCAATTTGCAACACTTTTCTAGTGCAAATACTGTAGTATATGTGATCCATTGTTTTTATTCTCTAACAGCACTTATTTATATTTTCCTCACTTAGAGGATGTTTTTTAAAAGGCATTAACCCTTTTAAATTAAGCAATATTCGACTTTTCTGAATTTTCCCCACAAAAAACAGTTTCGGTCCGAATTTTCTTCGGGACAAAGGCCTTAAAAAAAAATTATTTTCCCGCTACAAGCCTGTAGGGTGTGTAGAACATTTTGCCCTGCTTAAATATTACAACTTGGTTTGGTCTTCATAAAAATGCGGTTTAGTATGCATGCACATGACGCGCCCCCTATTAAATCGCTTCACCCCCTTTAATTCCCCTGGGCAATTTACGGGGGCAAAACTACCAAAAAACTGAAGTGGGAAACGAGCCTGAAAAAGGAATGTCACGCCACTGGAAAAAAAAACGAGCGAGGGCTAAGATCCTATGATAGCGTAAAAGAACACGAAGTAGTTACCAAGCCCCCAGATCAAGCACAGTCGGGGGGTCACGCAGGATCACCCTGGACCACAGCATCCGGTCATTACCCCATGTGTTGGCCACAACTGGGTAAAACTCTTTCTCCCGAGACATTGACAATCCAGCCAAAAGTCGTGGGTTTGTCACAAACAACCCCTATTGGCAGGCCCCGGAGAGGTAAGGGGCTTCACCTGCCTCAAATCACCTCTGTCCGTTTTGCTTCCCACACCAGAGAACTACTATGTGGTGGGCCTCTGCACCCTTACAGTGAGGATAAAATTTGAAGAACGTGGGGAGCAAAAAGGGGGGGAAAAAACATCCGCTGCTTCTTGCAAAGCGGGCAAATATGATGAGGGGGGTTTTCAATGGGGGGGTTTTTGTTGTGATGGCAGGCTTTTGTACCGAAATCGTGAGGTGGAAAGGCGGGGGACAGGCAAACACTAATCGATGTAGCAAACGACTTAGGACCGGGGAAGCAAGCAAGGGTGGGACAAGGAAGGTGCCCCAGTTAAACAAGGCAAAAAGTGCCCCCAAATGGAAAATTTAGCCAAACCCCAAGCCCCCTTGTTTCCCCCCCTTTTTCCTGAGATGAAGTGGCGCCTAAAAGCTTACCTTCCCTTGACTACCCATTGTTCCCGGCCCTGAACATTCAGTTTTTTTTACATTAAGTTTTTTGGAGACGGGAGGAAAAAATGGGGATTTGGACAACGAAAATCTGGGGCTTGGACATTTGAAGTTAAGGGCGACATATAAATTTCCCGGGGCGTCGGAGCAACGCTTTTTTCCCGATTTCAAGCGAAAGTGGTCTCAGTATGTCGGCGGCCCCGGGGCCCATAATGCATGTAAATCCACCACCCCGCCAGTGTGGGGAGTCGGCAGTTGAACTAAGGCGCAGTGCGGGCGCGCTAAAAATTTGCCCTCGGGAGGTGCGCTCATACAGGGTGAAAAAGTTTCCCCGCGCCTCGCCGTGTGTGAGGGGAAGTGCGGGACTTAGGCGCATTGCGGGGTTGGCCTAAAATGTTTTTTGATCGAGAATGGGGAAAACAGCGAGAAAACATTAACGTTTTTTAAAAGAGCAAAAAAAGTTTTCTTTCAAAGAATGAAAAAAGGGGAAAAAAAAAAAACTTTCTAAAAATATTAAAATTTGTGAAAAGGTGTATTAAAAATTAAAGGAAAATATATAAGATCGCTCAAGAAATAAATCTCACTCTCAGCTCCGGAGGGAGGGTATGAAGAAAAAAAAAAATTTTTATTAAGGGGTAAAACATTTTCAGAAAAAGAGCTCAAACCTTCTAAAAAAATACATAAAAAAATCACTAACAAAAAATCAAAAGGCGCAACATCACAATTTGGGTTTTTGAAAATTGCCTGGAAAAAAGTAAATTTAAAATTTTGTAAGCGTTCTCATTTGGGCAGCATAAACCACCAATCAGAAAAGGAGCGAAGGACCCATTTAACCTATGGAGTAGTATTACCCAAACAACTGAAAAGCGGGGGGAAATTCAAAAAACATAAAAAAGCAAAAAGAGCTGATTGGTTAGCTCGGGGGCTTGGGTATCCCAAAAGGGAATCAAAAAGGAGCACAGTGACCATTAAAAACTATGGAGAATATTGACCAATCAAAAAGAAAAAGGCGGGACAAGGTGCGAATAAGTAAAAAAGGGAAAAAGAGCTGATTTTGATGCTGGCTACCCGGCCCAAACAGAGGCCCAGTTACTTTGTCCCTTGTAGTCTATAGAAGTGGGGCAATGAAATCTCGGGTTCCCCGCCGTGCGGATGGAAAATGATTAAAAAAAAAAACGTTTTTTTAGGGGTTTAAAAAATTTCTGAAAAAGAGCTGAAACCTTCTATAAAACTTATTAATCAATCCCAACAACCGTTTTTTCGCCGAACCGGCGTACATCAGGAATTGGGATATTGAAATTGCCGGGAAATACGTAATTCAAAGTCTGTAACCTTTTTTATGGTCGCAGAAACCAGCCAATCAACTTGGAGCGACAGTGAACCAATATAACTATAGATGGGTGAATTTGATTTCTTAACGAAGTGAATTCGTTTTAGAATTTCAGGAAAACATCGGTTCGGAACGAAGTCGAACTTGGGTACTTCGCTGAACGAAGTGTGCTTTTGTATTGATAAAATGGCTGTGAGCACATGCGTTACATGGGGCAAAGAACTCTGGGAGAAAGAAGGGCGTAGCCTACCTGACATTGCAGAGATAAATCCCATCAGAGACCACGTTATTCTGTACAGCACACCCGCACAAATATAAGTCCGGGCGCAATGCTGAGGAGCTCATGCCGGCTCTCAACGGTACTGATTAGGAAGTGCATTGCCGCCGCGGCTGCTTATGATTGCTGAACTAAAGCACACATTTTTATATACAGCGATTTTTCTGTGGGGTGTCTCAGCATTTCTCAGAGACTCTTCTCTTAACGTTCTATTTCTGATTTTGTGGGGTATTGGGATCTAAGTTTCATTGTGTGTCCAGTGCAGCTGCATAGACATTTTAATCTATCTGCTCACAGCATCATTTGAATAACCACGGGTGAATCTAAGCCTGTTTCCTGTTGATTAATTTAAATAAACAGCGTTTTTTACAATACAATACTACTATCATTATTGGCTGCTCAAATTCTTATTGCGCAATTAACATCCCGGGTTAATTAAGTGTGGTTCTGCTGCTGTGTATGACTAAAAGAGAACCGTCATTTTCCAACCGGCAAAAAAAAGACATTTTTCCTGTAGCATAAGTCACCAGCGAATGTTAATTACAAGTTTTCCCTCTTGTTGTGTATGTACAAATACACGCCATTGACAGCGCTACAAAGGCTGGTAGTTTTTCGGCTGCTCAACTTCTTTTGCGCAATTTTACATCCAGAGGTTAATTACGCATTGTTACTGCTTGTTGAGTGGACCTAAACTAAACCGCTTTTTCAACCTGCTAAAAAGCGACAGCTTTTTTGTAGCCTAATTCACACCGACGGTAATTTACAATTTTCCTTCCTCTTGTTGTGTATCGTAAAACAAAGATGGCCGCGGCGCGTCTGAATTAACGCCGACGTTGCCGCGCACCGATCGTGGCGTGAATCCGCATATATTAAGCACAACTATGCTACGCCAATCCGATCACCGGGCATTGTGGTGTGAGCCTTGTGAAGGGCTCCCATCACTTAACCAAACACTGGCCGTTTGCCCTACTTCCGTCCGCAGACAGGAACTGGGGAAACCGCCATCTTTGTACAGGCCCTAATGCATTGCCTAATGCAATGCATTAGGTTGTATTACAATCGTGCACACCTAGTGGACAAGTACCACAGGTGGTTCCTCAATGGTCAGTAAAAAAAAATAACAAAATAAGTTTTTAAAGTACATAAAAAAAAAAGTATTAAAAGTTCTAATCACCCCCCTTTCACACATTTACAATAAAAACATTAAAATAATAAAAAAGTTACACATTTTGGAATACAGCCCCGTCCGTAAAAGCCCCGATCTATAAAAAAATAACATCATTTATCCTCGTACGCTGAACAACCGTAGAAGAAAAAAAAATTCAAACGACAAAATTGCGTTTTTGGTCATTTTACGTCACAGCAAAAAAGGAATAAAAATGATCAAAAAAGTCGCATGCATTCAGAACCTGCTACTGCTGGAGCGATAAATAGGTACACTTCATCCCGCAAAAAATGCCCCCTCACGACGTCCATCAGTTTGTTAGTACAAAAAAAGTTTTTGGTCGCTGACAAAAATGGCGCCGTGGCGCAATTTCAAAAATAGAGAATGTATTGGATTTTTTTACGTACCAAAACATAAGGGAAACCCTACATCTTTGGAGTATTGCCGAATGCGTACAACCTGAAGAATACAGAGAAAACACATTATATTTTACCCGTACGATTGAAAACGCCGTAAAATCAAAACCCCCGGCAAAAACATGCGAAAATTATATTTTTTTCACAATTATGTTCCCACTGGAATTTTTTTGCGGTTTCCCAGTATATTCTATAGTATATGAATAAAACATTAGAAAGGACATCTTGTCCTGTAAAATAAAAAAAGCCCTCATGGTGACTATGTAGGTGGAAAAATAAAGAAAGTTTATGGCTTTCAGAATGCGAGATGAAAAACGCACGTGGTCACCAAAAAAAAAAAAACGGCCTGGTCCTAAGGTTACAGTGTTTTAATCCATTTCATTAAAAGGTCTTCAGAAAAGGGACAGTTGAAAACAAGCAACTGTTGCAATTGGAGATGTCATTAGCAAAGCTGTCTTAATTCACAGAATGTTCTTCTTGTGTTTACAACTTGAAAACATGCAGTATTTGAATCCCCTGCTGATTCCCTCCTCCTTGCATTTCACTACTGAGAGCTCATTACATTCTGTACAGCCCCTGGGTCGATTCACAGATGCGAGCATTCCTGTGTCCTCTCACTCAAGGGGACCCACATTTTCACAAGGCACAAAGCCAGAAGAAACAGAATTACACTGAAGGTGCTTACTCAATCAGGAAACAGTACAATTTGTGTGTGATCCCTGCTGACAAACCTCCCTGCATAGAAGCAGTCTGTGCCGTTCCTAGAGCTGGATTCAAATGTAACACATCTCCCGCTGTGAGAGAGAGAATCACTGCTGAGTCTAGATTGAATGCAGCCTGTGATTATGTAGCAAAGACTGATAGGAGAGACACAGTGACATGTGACTCAGAGCGGGGGGGGAGTCTCGGGAGCCAGCAGTGAAGGGGGGATGATGTCACACAGCTGGGAGGGGAAGAAACGCCCCTGCATTTGAGGAGTTGACAAGCTGAGAGCAGTGTGATTCAGCCGAACTAAGGAAGCGACACATCCCCTTTAACTAAGTATTTTTATGCAGTTGTACTCAGTAAAAGAAACTTTGTTTTTCACCGCCACAGAAGAAATTCTGTAGCATAAATCATATCCGACGGTTAATTAGGCTTGTTTGTGCTTTTATATTCAGTAAAATACACAGAGTTTTTAAACGGCACATACAAGTCAATTTTTCCTGCCCATTTGTGAGGCGCAATTTATATTCAAGGGTTACCCAAGCTTGTTACTGGGTTCATTTTGAGTCAAATACAGGGGGTGTATTTATCATATAAAAGATACTTCATCAAACAGTGGGCTGTACATTTTAGAACAAACAGTATGTCAGACAGAGAGGTGGCAGGCTCTTCACCTGCGAGTGGCAGTGGCACAAACAAATTTTGGAGGGAGGCCCAGGTCGCAGCACAGCAAGGGGACATCGCAGCAGGGGTCACTCGGTGAGGCCACAACTGCCACTGTCATCTAGCGGCTGTGTGTTGTTCAACAACCCAATGGTTCTTGATTGGTTGACTAGGTCATCCACTTCCTCCCAGATGACATCTGACAACCCCAGCCAAGAGTCGGTGGGAACGTCAGACACAACCCTTAATGGCATGGCCCGGGGGTGGGTCAGCAGCCCTCACCTGTCCTCAACCCGCCTCTGTCCCATCCGGTTCCCTCAGCCCGAGATCTACTATGTGGTCTGGGCTCAGCGCCACTATAAGCAGGATGAACAATTTGAGGAGGGCAGTCAGCAGCTACTTGGCAGCGAAGAAATGGGCAAATATCCCCTGCTTCTTTTAGTAGGCGGCAAAGTATAGATGTGGAGATGGTATGGGAGGTCATGTTGTGGGGGGTCGCCGCTGCCATCCAAGACCGGTGATGAGGAAAGCAGGACAAATGAAGCACAAATAGATGATGATGTAGCCGACCGCGATTTGGGGAAACCCGGGGTGAAGCAAGGCTTTATAATCGTCAGGAGAAGAGAGCGTCAGCTTGCGCGTCAGGCAGCGGCGCAGCCAGCAAGTGGGTTGTGTGGGCGTGAGTCAGCAGGGTAGCAGTAGTGTGAGGTCGGGAGCCAAGTGGCCACGGGTAAAAAACCCGTTTCGCGGGTCCGATAAAGTAGCGGCACAGGGGCTCAGAGAGGCAGGGGCGGTAGTAGTCACTCAGTGGGAGCGTTGGCGGTAAAATAAAGCTACTCGGCGGTGTGGCAGTTTTTTGCTAAGACACCGGAGGAGCCGAATATGGGTATATGTAGAATCCGTGGGCAGAAGGTGAAGCGTGCCCAGGGAGCTAACGTTGGCACCACGGCCCTGCGTCAACACATGCAGCGTCACCATCCGGTGGCCTAGGAGAAACGTGGCTCAGATGTGGTGGTCCATCCTGCCGCCGCAGCAACAGCACAGCAGCAGCCCAGGGGGAAACGCATGCCATTGCAGCCAGTCAAGGCTCCACCACCTCTGCAGAAGGGAGCTGTTTCTCTTTGATATCATCTCCCGGTCCAGATGCTCCTGCTCCTCGCTACTCATGGCGCCAGCAGTCGTTCAGCGATTGCAAAGAGACAACAGTATGCGTCCAACCATCCTAAGGTGCAGCAGCTGACTGTGCTCCTGTCCAAGTTGTTGGTACTGCAGTCCCTCCCTTTCCAAATAGTGGACTCTGCACCATTCAGAGAACTAATGGCTTGTGCCGAGCCGAGATGGAGAGTTCCAAGCCATAATTTCTTTTCAAAAAAGGCAGTACCAGCACTTCATAAATTTGTAGAACAGAAAGTGGGCCAGTCCTTGAGCTTATCGGTTTGTTCCAAAGTGCACGGCAGCACAGACGTCTGGAGCTGAAACTAAGGTCAAAGCCAATACATGTCCTTTACGGCCCATTGGGTGAATGTGCTTCCTGCCCAGGCACACCAACAACTTGGACAGGAGACGCCGCTTTCTCCTCCACTTTGTCAACTGCGGCTCCGCGCCAAGTCCGCCTCCTCCTCCCCTACCACCACCACCATCTCACCCTCCACAAGTACTGCTCCATTATCCCACATGTGAAAGGGCACAGCGGTGTCACGCAGTTCTACACCTGGCTTGCCTCGCGAACGAAGTCACACAGGGAGGAACTGCTCCGCGTCATGCAGCAAGAAATCGATGGGTGGCTTTCTCCGCGCCAACTGCAAATCGAACCATGGGACGGACAATGGGAGGAAACATGGTGTCCGCGCTGCACCGAGGAGGGATGCCCCCATGCGCCCTGCATGGCGCATGTGTTCAATCTGGTTGAGAAAAGGTTCCTGAAGTCTTCCACCGATCTTCAGAAGTTTCTGAAAATGGCCGGGAAAAACTGTGCAGGGCACTTCATCCATTCCTACAAAGCCAGTAATACCCTCCTCGAGTTGCAGCGGCAGAACGGCCTCCCACAACACACTCTGATATGAGATGTTTCCGCCCGTTGGAATTCCAGCCGGCTCATTTTGGACCGACTGTATGAACAGTGAAAGGCCCTTAACGATTTTTTGATGATCCAGGCGGACAGGAGTACTCCCCTTGTAATTTTGATATCACCCAGGGGCAGCTCATGCGTGACCCCTGCCTTTGTTTTGGGCCATTAAAAGGACGCCACGTTTTTTGTCATTTCGCCAGGACTACGGATGAATAACGTCATTCCACTGCTTCATGTCCTGGAACAAAATGCTAAAAAAATCTGTCGGGGCAGGGACTGGAGATGTGGCGACTACATCTCGCGGCCACATGAGTCCAGTGGGGACTAAAATGGAGGGGGAGGAGGAGGAGGACATTGGAGCAGAAGCATTGTCTGGTGAAATGAGTGGATTTTCTACCCAGGTGACAAGAGAGGAGGAGCAGGAGCAGCTGGAGGACGTAGATGGAGATGAGGAAGACGAGGCAGATGACCCACAAGCACTGTGGCAGTATACAATGGAGATAGAGGCAGGGAGCCCCACGGAGTCACTTGTGCAGATGGCCCGCAGCATGCTGATTTTTCCTGGCTAGTGACAGCCGAATAGTCAGCATCCGGCAGAGGGTTGACTTCTGGCTCTCCACCCTATTGGACCCTTGCTACCGGTCCTAAATGGGAGCCTTTTTCCCAGCTACTGAGAGGGAGGACAAACTCAAATACTATAGAGAAATCCTCCGTAGTCAGTTGGCCATGCCTATGTGCGGCATCGTCCCTCCTCTGACAGGCCTGACCGGGGGGTTCCTCAACGCTCACGTACTACTGCCGGGGAGAATGTGGGGGGTAGGAGCAGTACCAGCACCATCAGCAGCAACTTAAGTCTGGAGTCACTGATGAGCAGCTTCCTTCACCCGCCTAGTGAAGAGGGTAGTCGCCAGCAACAGCAGCAGCAGAAGGACCTGGAGCAGTCCCTGAACCAACAGGTGGTGGCCTACTTTGGGCAGCACTCTGCCCCCCCAGTTAGAAGATCCGCTGGACTACTGGGCAGCCAAACTGGATGTGTGGCCGCAACTTGTCGAGTTTGCAGTGGAGAAGCTGTCCTGCCCAGCTTGTAGTGTGGCATCAAAAGGGTGTTCAGTGCGGCGGGGGCCATCGTTACCCCAAGGAGAACCCGCTTGTCCACGGGAAATGTGGAACGACTGACCTTTGTCAAGATGAATCAGGCCAGGATCGGCCAGGATTTCCACACACCAATGCCTTAGGCATCAGACTACATCACCATGACGCCTCACCCAAACTGTGAAAATGATCTGGGTTCAAACTACCTGCCCAGCCACTTTTTCTGATGCCGCCACCCCGCCTGATGCCACACATCTGCTGACAGTTTCTCCATCTACCACCAACCATCTTTTCCAGGGACTGGTATTGCCACCAACCCTCCACACTCTGTCATTGTGCCACTTTATGACCCATGCTGCTGTTTCTGGTGCCGTTACAATCCAAAAAGTGTCATTGTGCCTCTCTCTGACTCTCATGCTGTTTGCTCCCGCCGCCGTCAACCCCCACTCTCTGTCATTGTGCCACTCTGTGGCCTACCCAGATTTTGCCCCCTCCTGAAGTCATTGTGCCACTGTCTGACCTCATGCTGCTTCCACCGTCACCTCCAGTCCCCCTGTCATTGTGCCACTCTGTGGCCTACTCCTGTTTTTTGCCACCTCCAGAAAGTCATTGGCCACTGCCCCGACCTCATGCTGCTGCTGCCGTGCCCTCCACACTGTGTCATTGTGCCACTCTGTGGCCTACTCCTGTTTTTGCCACCTCCAGAATGTCATTGTGCCACTGCTGACCTCATACTGCTGTTGCCGTCCTCCACACTGTGTCATTGTCCACTCTGTGGGGGTACTCTGTTTGCCACCTCCAAAGATTGGTCATTTTGTGCCCCCTTTCTGACATCATTTCCCTCCTGCGTGCTGCCGAAACCTCCCCTCCACACTGTGTTATTGTGCCACTCTGTGGCTAAACCTCCTGTTTTGCCACCTCCAACCCCCCCAATGGTCATTGTGCCATCTGGTCTGACCTCCCCTGCTGCTGCTGTGGCTGCTGCCGTAACCTCCACACTGTGTCATTGTGCCACTCTGTTGCCTACTACTGTTTCTGCCACCTCCAGAATGTCATTGTGCCACTGCCTGACTTCATGCTGCTGCTGCTGTGGCTGCCGCCGTCACCTCCACACTCTGTCAATAAATGTTAACCCACCTGAGCTCTCAGCTTGTTTTTTTTCCAGTTTTGCGGGCATGACTTTATCAGGCAACATTCCCAATTCATTTTTTTTGGTCAGTTTTGCCCTCTTAAGTGCCCAGGAATTTTATAGTGAAGCGATTCTAAGAGTGGGGGAAGTCATCTGCGTGTAATACTAAAACACAACATTGTATGAAGACCAAACCAACTCCCTCTGCATATTTAAGCATGGCACAACGTTCCTACAGCACCCTGCAGGCTCGTGCACCCGGGAAATAGCTTTTTTTAAAGTGATTCGTCCCGAAGTAATTCGGACCGAATTTATTTTTGTCGGGAAATTCGGTGAAGTGACCGAACCAAATTTTTTAGAAATTCGCCCATCTCTAATTATAACCTATGGAGAAGAATTGACCAATGGAATGAAAAGGAGGGACAGTTCAAAATACAGTAAAAAAGGCAGAAAAGAGCTGATTGGTTGAGCCCAGGCGACAGATATGAATCCACCAATCATATGTAGTGTGTCTATTTTGAGTGTAGCAAGAAGGGCGCGATAGAAGGGTGCCCTAAAATTTATTAATGTCTATGGAAAATATTCTAGTACTGTGATTGGTTGGGGGGAAGAGGGCTCGTCCTGCTTAGCCAATCAGCGGGTGAGCTACTTATCTCATTGAGTTCTATGGGGAAAAGAAATGCAGAGCGAGCTCTGTTTGTGATTGGCTAAGTTAAAAGAGGCGCGGTTATTTGGGCCAATGGGAGAGCGAGTGACACTCTTATGGGTTTTCTAATGCAATCTATAATAAAACTGTACATGGCAGAAATAAAATGATAAGACTCACGAAGTTGTACCGATCTCTTTTTAAAATGATCAATAATATGGGGCTAACGAAAATAAATAAATAAAAATATCATTTTATATAGAGATCGGTACAACTTCGTGAGTCTTATCAATTTATTTATGCCATGTACAATTTTATTATAGATTGCATTACAAAAAACCCATAAGAGTGTCACTCGCTCTCCCATAGGCCCAAATAACGGCACCTCTTTTAACTTAGGCCAATCACAAAAAAGAGCTCGCTCTACATTTTTTTTCCCCCATAAAAACTCTATGAGATAAGTAGCTCACCCGCTCATTGGCTAAGCAGGACGACCCCTCTTCCCCCCAAACCCAAATCACAGTACTAGAAATATTTCCCATAGCAGTAATAACTTTTAGGGCGCCCCTTCTATCGCACCCTTCTTGCTCCACTCAAAATTAGACGCACTACATATGATTGGTGGATTCTTATCGGGCCGCCTGGTCCAACCAATCAGTTTCTTTTCTGCCTTTTTTACTGTATTTTGGAACTGCCCCCCGTCTTTACATTTGATTGGTCAACACTACTCCATAGCTTATAATGGGTCACTGTCGCTCCTATTCTGATTGGTTGGTTTATGCCGACCAATGAGAAGAGCTTACAGAATTTTAATAACTGTATTTCCTGGCAATTTACAATCTCCCAATTCCTGATGTAGCGCCGGTCTCGGCGACAAACACGTTGTTAGGGAATTGATTGATGAATGTTTATAGAAGGTTTCAGCTCTTTTTCAGATAATATTTTACACCTAATAAAAACCATTTTTTTAATCATACTCCATGCCACACGGCGCTGAGAGCCAAGATTTCATTGCCCCGTTCTCTCCATTGACTACAATGGGACAAAGTAGCTCGTGCTCTGATTGGCTATGATAGCCAAGCCCCCGCTAGTTCAACCAATCAGCTCTTTTCTGCCTTTTTTACTGTATTTTGAACTGTCCCGCCCTTTTCATTTGATTGGTCAATACTACTCCATAGCTTTTAATGGGTCACTGTCGCTCCTATTCTGATTGGCTGGTTTATGCCGACCAATGAGAAGCGCTTACAGAATTTGAATTACTGTATTTCCCGGCAAATTTCTATATCACAATTCCTGATGTAGCGCCAGTGACGGCGACAAACGCGCTGTTAGTGATTTTTATTTATGTATCTTTTTTGAAGTTTGAGCTCTTTTTCTGAGAATGTTTTACACTTAATAAAAACGAGTTTTTGAATCATACTCCATGCCTCACGGAGCGGAGAGCTGTGCACTGTTGTAATAGTCGACCTAGAGCACATTTTGCTCCATTCCTTTACGTTCTCGCCACACTTCGCCTCCTCCGGCTCATTTAGACCACATTCAACCAGGTCTGCCTATCGGAGCTGGCGATCGCTGCAAAGCGCCCCACTTTGCCGACCCGCGATAATGCATGCCTCGGACTATTCGAAAGTGCCGCGTCCCGCCCCAGAACGCCCACACCGTGCCATTGCATGCCCCTTCATGTTAGGCGCACTGAAATGGCAAGCTTGCGTCTAAATCCTTTACTCCGGGTCCGACAGGGGGGTTTGGATCGGTGAGTGCGTTTTA
>JAODAL010018157.1:0-75554 GCA_025379985.1 Phyllomedusa bahiana
AAGGGAAAAAAGGGATATTAGCCAAGCCAGTATCCCCTACTGCATCAGCGTTTGGGTTTTTTTTTTTCCCCTCATTCGTGCAGGCAGGGGAAAAACGGGCGGGCTAGGGGGAGGCAAATGATGGCTCAAAAGGGGGAAAATATCCCCTTTGGGAGAGCACCATACAGGTGCGTGGAGTTTTGATGGTGGTTGCCCATCTGTCCCAGAACTCTGCGTACCCATATTTTCTTCCTATAGAGCGGTATTGTGGGAGGGCATGTATAATTGGCTAATTAGGAAGTTATGCCATTCAGACTGACGCCACTCAGTACCAGTCACCTCTCTTTGTTTGTTTGCTTGCCCACACGGTACGGTAACGGCCCGGGGGCTATGGGTTATGGGAGCTGGGAGTTAAAAAAATTTTAAACACCTCACTGAAGCATAAGGTTTTAGGATAACCCCGCCGTCGTAGCGGGGGTCTGGCGGGGGAAAAGTTTCATTTTTATCGCATTTGGGCCCTTCAAGGGTCACTTCAGGATAAGCCAAACACATACAGAGATAAAATGACTTTCCTGTTATTTTCTTCAGCATAATCTGCTGAGTAAGGAGTACTTTCCCTTTCCCTAGAATTTCCTTATTGTCCTTTAAAAAGGGATGACTTTTGGAAAATGTTAAAAAATTTTTTTCCTTAAAATACATAAGAAGTGTTGGTGAGCAATCATTTTATGTAAGGTTTCCCAACATCCACCTCACTAATTTGAGGATTATGCTTTTTGTTTCCGTATTTGCATTATGGATTTATCCAAAAACGGGACCCAAACCATGCTGGGGCCTGTCTAAAAAGGGTTCCCAAACCCTATTTACTTATAATGAGGATTCGAGGGCTTTTATGAAAGAATCTGAAATGGAGACTCCAACGACGACTTTACAGTATCTACACAAAAAGAAAAAGTAGAAATTTGTCCCAAATGTATAAAAGAACAACAAAATGTACATTTTTAAGGCCTGGTCTGCATCTGTGTCGGACGTTCCATTTGGAACCACTGCACCAGAGGTGGAACAAGACCCATTTTACAATGGATACCAACGGCGCCCCACTGACTATACTGGGGTCCATTGGTTTGCACTGTGGTGTTTGTTGTATTACCAGAAAAAAAATAGTGTGCTATTTTTTATTTTATGTCATTCCTGATGAAACTTGCAACAGTGGTTCTAAAAAACCCTCCGGGTTTTGTTTGAAACCTTATCGACTGCCCCCCAAGTTTTTATTGGCCTGCAAGTGGTTACAGTTGGGGTTATTTTTGTGGTGGGGTGGACAACCCCTTTTTAAATTTCTTCTTCTATTAAATTTTCTAGGCTTTTAAAAAATTAGGGCTTGTTTCCCACAGACTTACACCCCGGTTACAAGCGCTTTAGGGATCCTCTTGGGGTCCGCTCTGTCGGGCCCCCAAAACGGAACAACAAATTTTCGTGAGATTCTCCCTGGGGGCTGAACACGGAGGGGTTCACATAGAGATCGCCGCTGCGTTTTCAAAACGCGCTGTGCTCCGTCTTGAAAAGAATTGACATAATTCTTTCAAGCGGATTGCGCATTTAAACACGCGCTGCGTTCTCTGTTGAATGCCGCTCCATGTTCACGCAGTGGGAAATTTACTAATTTTTGATCCCTTGGGGACCGACAGAGCGGACCCCAAGACGGTCCAAAGGCTTGTAACACGGATGAAAAATCCCCTTTAACAACCCCTCAATGCAATAAGTTTTTGTTTGAAAAACTTTCGTCAAAATCGTAACAAAGTAACAAAAATGGAAGATTTTCTGCAAAACAATCCATTCTGTTGTGTCAACAATTTAGTTGCAGATCTTCACCATTTTGAAAAAAAATCTGCTGTGTTTGGGTTTGGGGAAAGCGTTTTTTAATTCCCATTCATGACAAAAAAAACCATTCTTGGGCTCTAAGGCCCGGGGGCCTATGTTTTGGGGTATAGCTAGGAAAACTCCCCTGTCAAAGTATAAATACCGACAAATGCAAAATGTGAATTATTTCCAGGGGGTGTGGAGTCGGAGTTGGTGCCATTTTGGGGTCGTCGTTAAAAATTGGGGGCCGACTCCAAACATAAATAAAATTGGCCATTTAATTCACTGATGCCAAGACAAGAGCAATTTTCTTTCATGTACTGCTCCCCGTCTTCAGCCTCAACAGATGAGGCGTTTTTAATTTTGGAAAATTTTGGATAATGGAGCAGGCAAAGCGTTTCCGGGAGGGGAAAAAATTCCACTCCGGCAAAACAGATTTACCGATTTCAGGCAAAATTTTTCACTTGCTTTCAAAGAAGTAAAAGAGATCAACCATTCACCAGAACTGACTGTGCACGAGACAAGTCCTTTATACCCTGAAATTGTTAGAGATGTTGCCCCCTTGGTCACCGCTTTGGCACCAACCCCAGTTAGTGTAGGGAGGCTGTTCACTAGCCTGGAAATAATGACATCAGATTTGAGGTAGTCTAAGAAGGATCTGATGGAGGTGATAATATTTCTCAGAACAAATTCATAGACTCCACAAATGTTATTCAGTATGTTTTGTTGAAAACTGTTTGTTTTTTTTTTTTTTTTTTTCCCCCCCCCGCTTACTGCAGCGTTTTGCATATGTTTTTTGTGTTCTAAAGTTGTATCCAATAAATATATTTTATGTTCTACCTAAATAGCTTGATTATTGTATCATAAGGTGAGAAAAAGCCTGATGACACCATTTTACTACAGTAAAGTTATCACGTCTTTTCAGAATAGACATGAGTGCTGCCAGCATTGCTGCGGAGGTTAAATGGATGGGGGCCAGCCTGTCGGTGCTCAGACCATATGCCTCACACTGCATCAAATTGATCTGCATGGCTGTTATCCCAGAATGAAGCCTCTTCTAAAGATGATGCACAAGAAAACCTGCATGTCCTGTGGTCTGATGAGACCAAGTTAAATTTATTTGGTTCAGATGGTGTGAAACGTGTGTGGTGGCGACCAAGTGAAGTGTGTCTTGCCTACAGTCAAGCATAGTGGTGGGAGTGTTATGGTTTGGGGCTGCGTGAATTCTGCTGGCTGTGGGGAGCTACAGTTCATTGAGGGAACCATCAATGTCAACATGTATTGTGACATACTGAAGCAGAGCAAGATCCCCCTCCCATCGGAAACTGGGCCATTGGGCAGTATTCCAACATAACAACCCCAAACACACCTCCAAAATGACCACTGCCTTGCTAAAGAAAATGAGGGTAAAGGTGCTGGACTGGCAAAGCATGTCTCCAGACCTAAACCCTATTGAGCATCTGTGGGAAATCCTCACACGGAAGGTGGAAGAGCACAAGGTCTCTAACATCCACCAGCTCCGTGATGTCGTCATGTAGGAGAGGAAGAGGATTCTAGTGGCTGCAACCTGTGAAGCTCTAGTGAACTCCATGCCCAAGAGAGTTAAGGCAGTGCTGGAAAATAATGGTGGCCACACAAAATATTGACACTTTGGGCACAATTTGTCCATTCTCACTTCAGGGTGTACTCACTTTTTTTTTTTGCCAGTAGTTAAGACCTGGCTGTGTATTGAGCTATTTTGAGGGCACACCAGATTTACACTTGGATACAATGTAAAGTAGTCGGTGTACAGCTTGTATAAAAGTGTCATATCTTCAGTGTTTACATGTTTTGATCAAAACTGTTTAAGCCACCCTGACTATCAACGGGACCTCAATGCAGGTGGTCCTACTCTATTTTTACCTCTCATTTGAGTCCAATTCACACTTCTCATTTGGGTCCACAGACCTCCATAATCCAGAGAGAAAAAAGCACCAGCTTTATAATAATACTGCACTGATCTAGCAACCTGTGGAGATGGGCGGGGTGCAAAAAAACAAAATGGAGGCGTCCACTCCTCCCTATATGAGTTAAAAGCAATATATGCCCAATGCAACATATAGTTCTGCACAAAAAAACATTTCTGAAAAACACAATGTGAACCTGGGTGCCACTGGCAGGGTTGTGGTATATATACACACATTCCAATATCAGTGGCACACCATCAGCTAAAAGAGCTATCAAAGACATGGAAACATCTAAAGAAGCATTGTATATATACCACAACCATGCCAGTGGCACCCAGGTTCACATTGTGTTTTTCAGAAATAAATTTTTGTGCAGAACTATACGTTGCATTGGGCATATATTGCTTTTAACTCATATAGGGAGGAGTGGACGCCTCCATTTTGTTTTTTTGCACCCCGCCCACCTCCACAGGTTGCTAGATCAGTGCAGTATTATTATAAAGCTGGTGCTTTTTTCTCTCTGGATTATGGAGGTCTGTGGACCCAAATGAGAAGTGTGAATTGGACTCAAATGAGAGGTAAAAATAGAGTAGGACCACCTGCATTGAGGTCCCGTTGATAGTCGGGGTGGCTTAAACAGTGTTGTTCAAAACATGTGAACTAAGAACCTCAAAGTTTTTTTTTCATGTATTGTAGATATCTTCAGTGTTGTCCCATGAAAAGATATAATACAATAAACTGTAAGTGTGCAGCGATCAGTTGTAAGTATGAGTTATCTGTTTAGCATGTTAATGGATCAATGAGGTTAAAACGGGGAAAAAACACAGTCCAGCCACTTGTCAAGTCGTGTACTTTCATTTTAAGACCAGAACAACCAAAAATAATATAAATCTAATTGACTGTGCATTTGTTTCACAAAATTTCTCTATCGAACTGTGCACTGCTTCGACATACTGTGCGCGCTCTCATCTGCGATTTTGGCGGGACATGCCGCTCAGCCGACAGCCAGTGACACGTTAGCTGTACGTAACCCGACCTGGGCGTCGGCACCGTTGCTAAGCACCCATAAAGCAGCTCGTTCTCATAAACCATAGCTCTTTGCTTATTATCAAAGGATGGACATGCCTTCATTTTTTGGCCCCTCATTTTAAACTATAGTCTTTGTAGTGAGACAGCCCCTTTAACTACATGTAGGCAACTAAGTATTTTACCAAATACATTGTTGATCTGATATATCTTACTTTCAAATTTAGAACAGTTTTTATCTCCTACTTGCTTACAGAATGTTTCCTAGGTTGCCGACCACCCCTCTCTCCTCTTGCAGTGTCCAGAATGGTGATGTGACTCCCTGTTGTCTTATTAGCAGCACAGAAACTGGTTTAGGTTCCTTACTGATAAACTTTAATTATAGCCTTGTGCGCTGTTGTTTAATTCCCCTCCCCAATGTCCCTCTAACATGATCGCCTAGGAAGTTTGCAATGTTTTTTTTTTCAGTCCAATTAATAAAAAATAAATTATATTTAATATAATGGTGGGTGCCAGGTGTCCCTATTCTCACATTGGACCTCTAGTAGAACCTCTGCCTTGGTAACGATGCAGATACTCTTGATGGGGGATGACCTTTACATTGCTTGGAGATGTGGGCATGACATTTAAAACTAATTTTGCAGTGAAAGAAGTTCTCTATGTATGATTCTAATGTATGTGAGAAATCGGTGATTAACTTAAAATTCTATTTGGTCTGCAGGTTTTTTGCCCTGACCTCGCTTAGGATCGTGTTCTTGGCAGCATTTGGCTTGATGATCATCATCTGCGTAGATCAGTGGAAGAACAAAATTTGGCCTGAACTTGGAGGTGAGAAATAACATGGTGCTTTGTGCTGTTCAGTCCTAAACCCTAGAAAATTCTGAGACCATTTGAGATGATGTTAGGTTTTCTTCAGAACTAAACTTCAAAGGCACTGTCCCTTGGAGTTGGCTGTCTCAGTGTCACCACTGCAGCCACTGATTGGCTGACACTGTCACATGACACTTTCTGACATCACCATTCAGAAGTGCAGCGCTCCACGATACATGTGATCACTGCAACCAACCAGCGACGAGGCTCCGACTGCCAACACCGGGAGGATAAGAGAACATCTAGGGCAGTGTTTCTCAACTCCAGTCCTCAGGGCCCACCAACAGGTCATGTTTTCAGGATCTCCGACAGAAAGCACTGTCCATAATTATAACACCTGTGTCAGGATCTCCGACAGAAAGCACTGAACCTAATTATAACACCTGTGTCAGGATCTCCGACAGAAAGCACTGACCATAATTATAACACCTGTGTCAGGATCTCCCACAGAATGCACTGACAATAATTACATCACCTGTGCAATACTGAGGAAATCCTGAAAACTTGGCGTGTTGGTGGGTCTTGAGGACTGGAGTTGAGAAACACTGATCTAGGGAGAGAGCAGAGCGTGGCCGTGCAGGAACCGAGGTGAGGACAGTGGGGAGTATTCACTGTTTTCTTACCGCAGCACCAGCTTACATTAACCAGTTCCTGACCAGGCTCATTTTTATTTTTAGTATACGCAGGTTTGAACACTATAATGCTTTTTCACGCCCAGTTACTCTATACGTGTTTTAACGTTTTTTTCAATGATACGTAAGGCTATGTTCACACGGCTTGTTTGGATCCATCTGTCGTACCCCAGATGGACCCAAACACGCATCTAAAAAATAGCAATGTGATTTACATTGCTTTTAATATGAAACACGCATCAGCGTTCAGACGAGTGGTCGCCGAAGCGTGTTTCATTGCGTCTTTCGGATCCGCCTTTCAGATCCGTTCCAAGAATTGACGTGTCAATTTTTGGTCCGAAAGATGAAGCAGGAGCCCTGTAATAAACTATAGGGTGCGATCCTGCTGCATCCAGCACACATCCAAACACGTAGCTGTGTGTTGGATCCAATCGACGCTGCGTTTTCCGATCCAACACGGATCCAAAATCGTATCCAAAAATGCCGTGTGAACATACCCTAAAGCTTTATATTGTGTTTTTTTTTAATTATTAATATCAGGGAAACCAATGAAGATGTATTAAGTCTGATGTAAAAAGTCACTCTTATTTTTTTAAACAGTAAAAGTGGCACAACAATATGTTTTGTAATTTTCACTTTTTCATTACATAAAATTATACATGGGTGATCTAAACTTTTAGTGTTTATTGGGGGCTAAAAGTTGCAGTTTGAGCTCTCGGTGTTTTTTTTTTTTTTTGTTTCTTTATTTTTATTGTGCCCCCTATAAGGTCGGAGGGGAGGGTCTATACAGCTATGGGAAAGGCAGGCACGGTAATAAACCATCCCTGCCTTCACAGTGGAGAGCCTGGCTGCCGTCGACAGCTGGCTCTCAACTCTTGAAGCGGCACAAATATCTGTGCCGAGTTAGGTGATGACCACCTGGACTAATATATTAAACTAGCAGTCGTCATCTAGTTAATTAAAACAGACAACTCCTTTAAGAAGTTTTCTCGAAACATTTGCCCGATTAGGGCATATGGATGTTAGACGTGTGTACCCCTCTCACGATCTCCATCTATAATGCAGAATGCAGAGTTCCTCTGGGGGTGGACCCTGTGCACCCATATGTTTTTATGTTGTGCATGATTTGCTGATAATTATTTTTTTTCTAACATTTTAGCCGCAAGAACCAATGAGATGGACAATGAAAGGTGAGCTTGGGATTGTAGATAAGGAAATGGACTTAAAGGGGTTTTATCATTTCATTAAATGGCCTTCAGAATAAGGGGACACTTAAAACAAGTAACTTTGCAATTGGATATCATTAGCAAAGCTGTCTTGTATTCACAGTTTCTGTTTACACTGATCTCGAGTGCTGGTCGGATCCCTCCTCCTTGTATTTTACTAGCTGAGAGCTCATTTACATTCTGTTCAGCCCCCGATCGCAGTATTCACAGTATTCAGAGCTTGCATTCCTGCCTTTCACTCAAAGTAAGACACCGGCACATTTTCACTCTGCACAGCCAGAAGAAACCGAATAACAGTGCAGGGCTTCTACAATCAGGAAACAGCACAATTGTGTGTCGATCCCTGCCTCTCCTGCATAGAAGGGAGATCTGTGCCGTTCATAGAAAGCTGGATTCAACTGTAACAAATCTCCAGCTGTGAGAGGAGAATAGATCAGTGCTTAGTCTAGATTGAATATATGGTGTGTATACAGCTCTTACAAAATAAGACTGATGGGGAGAGACACAGTGACATGTAGAGTGAGAGGGGGGGGGGGGGAGTCTCGGGAGCCAGTCTTTAGTTACTATATGTTGAAAGCTAATCCTTGTAGTGAGAAAACCCCTTTAAGAAAAGATTAAGATTTTCACAGACACTGTACAGCATAATATCTGGCAGGTGGCCTAATATCAGCAAGCCCATTACTCAATAATAGTAATCCTCTCAATATTAATAGGATCATTACAGAGAATGACAAACAATACCAGGCAGTGAATGCAGATAATCTGCAGTCACACAAACAAGGAGCAGAGAACAAAAAGATCTTCTATTTCCCACCTACTTGTCCTCCATCCTCGCATGCTTATTCACTAATTAAAGTGAACCTGTCAGGTAGCTTCTGCTGCCCTATCTGAGAACAGGATATGATCATGCGAGAGAAGCTGAGCTCTGTGATAGATAGGGTTATATGATAGAGGAGAGGAGCGGAGCTCTGTGATATATAGGGTTATATGATAGAGGAGAGAAGCTGAGCTCTGTGATATATAGGGTTATATGATAGAGAAGCTGAGCTCTGTGATATATAGGGTTATATGATAGAGAAGCTGAGCTCTGTGATATATAGGGTTATATGACAGAGGAGAGAAGCTGAGCTCTGTGATACATAGGGTTATGTTCAGGCAATCTCTCTTGTATATAGCAAGTAGGGACAGTATAACGGGGGGAAAAGGGTTTCTAGCGCTGTCGGATAATTTTAAAAATCAATCTCTTTATTCCATAAAAAACTCCCACTTGGTTGGAAAAATGAAACGTCGGACCAATATACGTCCGTAAAAATAAGATAAATTTCATGCAACGCGTTTCTCCGATGCTCATGATCGGCTTCATCAGGCAATATGAAACGCTACAGGAAGCTCGTAGCTTATAAAGCGCAGGCTCCCTTACAAATTAACCAAAGTAAATCAAAACAGTACAACTGTGATTAGAATGAAATCATAATAGAAATAACAATAAACAAATATGCTGATACCTTCCAAATACATAATACTCAACTTGTAAGGGTAAGCTCACACGGCTTAATTGCGGGGCATACAGAACGCCCCGCAATTACGGCGGGTGTTCGGGGTCGCGCTGATCGGCGCATACTCCCGCGACGTGGGGCCCCATAGACTGTCATTACTCGCGGCACGTACAATACGATCAATACGCCCGGGGAGAGGAGGCGTAATCCATAGTTCTCTTTTACAATTGTGGATTGCCGTAATGATTGGGGCGCATTTTGCTCTTATTAGAGTGCAGTACGCCGCGAAATACGGGGCGAGATGCGCCCCAAAAAAAGCTGCATGAACATACCCTTATGTGTAAAAATCGTAGCTGCATGTTTACTTCAACCCGGAAGGGTTATGTGATAGAGGAAGAGAAGCTGAGCTCTGTGATATATAGGGTTATATGATAGAGGGAGAGGAGTTGAGCTGTGTGATATACACTCACCGGCCACTTTATTAGGTACACCTGTCCAACTGCTCGTTAACACTTAATTTCTAATCAGCCAATCACATGGCGGCAACTCAGTGCATTTAGGCATGTAGACATGGTCAAGACAATCTCCTGCAGTTCAAACCGAGCATCAGTATGGGGAAGAAAGGTGATTTGAGTGCCTTTGAACGTGGCATGGTTGTTGGTGCCAGAAGGGCCTGGTCTGAGTATTTCAGAAACTGCTGATCTCCTGGGATTTTCACGCACAACCATCTCTAGGGTTTACAGAGAATGGTCCGAAAAAGAAAAAAACATCCAGTGAGCGGCAGTCCTGTGGGCGGCAGACGGGTTCGAGCTGATAGAAAGGCAACAGTGACTCAAATAGCCACCCGTTACAACCAAGGTAGGCAGAAGAGCATCTCTGAACGCACAGTACGGCGAACTTTGAGGCAGATGGGCTACAGCAGCAGAAGACCACACCGGGTGCCACTCCTTTCAGCTAAGAACAGGAAACTGAGGCTCCAATTTGCCCAAGCTCATCGAAATTGGACAGTAGAATTGGAAAAACGTTGCCTGGTCTGAGGAGTCTCGATTTCTGCTGCGACATTCGGATGGTAGGGTCAGAATTTGGCGTCAACAACATGAAAGCATGGATCCATGCTGCCTTGTATCAACGGTTCAGGCTGGTGGTGGTGGTGTCATGGTGTGGGGAATATTTTCTTGGCACTCTTTGGGCCCCTTGGTACCAATTGAGCATCGTTGCAACACCTTGTGGAATCTATGCCACGAAGAATTGAGACAGTTCTGAAGGCAAAAGGGGGTCCAACCCATTACTAGCATGGTGTACCTAATAAAGTGGCCGGTGAGTGTATAGGTTTATATGGTAGAGGAGAGGAGCTGAGCTCAGTGATATATAGGGTTATATGGTAGAGGAGAGGAGCTGAGCTCTGTGATATATAGGTTTATATGGTAGAGGAGAGGAGCTGAGCTCTGTGATATATAGGTTTATATGGTAGAGGAGAGGAGCTGAGCTCAGTGATATATTGGGTTATATGGTAGAGGAGAGGAGCTGAGCTGTGATATATAGGGTTATATGGTAGAGGAGAGAAGCTGAGCTCTGTGATATATAGGGTTATATGGTAGAGGAGAGGAGCTGAGCTGTGATATATAAGGTTATATGATAGATGGAGACAAGCTGAGCTCTGTGATATATAGGTTTATATGATAGAGGGAGAGGAGCTGAGCTCTGATATATAGGGTTATATGGTAGAAGAGAGGAGCTGAGCTCTGTGATATATAGCGTTATATGATAGATGGAGAGGAGCTGAGCTCTGTGATATATAGGATTATATGATAGAGGAGAGAAGCTGAGCTCTGATATATAGGGTTATATGATAGAGGGAGAGGAGCTGAGCTCTGTGATATATAGGGTTATATGGTAGAGGAGAGGAGCTGAACTGTGTGATATATAGGGTTATATGATGGAGAGGAGCTGAGCTCTGTGATATATAGGGTTATATGGTAGAGGAGAGGAGCTGAGCTCTGTGATATATAGGGTTATATGGTAGAGGAGAGGAGCTGAGCTGTGTGATATATAGGGTTATATGGTAGAGGAGAGGAGCTGAGCTTCTAAACCTATAGATCACATTTCTCGGTTCTCTTCCTCTATCACATCCTGCTCTCGGGTAGGGAAGTATTAACCACATGACAGGTTCCCTTTACGTTTGATCAGGATGTTGCTGTTTATGGCTGGGGTAGGTACGGTATCTGCTTGATGGCATGCACTACTGCAAACCGCTCTGTTCACATGTCTGAATTGTATACACCTGCAGAAATCCACTATGTAATCTTTGCTTGACACTCTGTTCACCAGATTTTCGAGAGAATTAGCCCCACTGTTGTTTAGTATGGCCAATCCTAAGGCTAGGTTCACACGGCTTAACTGCGGGACGTAATTACATCCCGCAATTACGCCGGGGCGGGAGCGGGGGAGGGAGCGGGGGGCCGGCCCATAGACAATCATTGCTAGCGGCGCATATACGCCGCTAGAAAGTGATCTGTCAATTATCTCCCCCCGCGGTGGATTCCCCGAGCAGGGAGAGGAGACGTAATCCATAGTTCTCTATGAGAACTGTGGATTACCGTAATGAATGGGCCGTTTTCAGCCCGTAATTTGCGCACTTCGGCGTGTAATTACGGACTGAAATACGGCCCATTTTAAGCTGTGTGAACATGGCCTTAGTGTTTCTAGTGGACATGTGACGTGCTCCCTACTCCCACGGACAATCCCCCCCCTCCCCACTCCATGGGGCGGACAAAGATCTGTGTGTAATTTTTACATAACCTATTTATGTGGCTGTAGAAATCGCGTTCAGGAATGTGTCTCGGAGTCTGTGTCAAATCTGATGTGTGAGCAGGGTCGTAACGTGTAAGGGCAGGTTTTGAACGTACCCTAATGCGAATGTATAGCTCCTTTGTGTTAGTATTATGAAGATCTGCTGCCTCTTATAGTCCTTCGATCTCTTTTTAGTTGGGGCTTTGTCCACCCCAGGCTGCTCAGTGTACCAGAGCTGTGCCATCATGCAGCTGAAGTGTGGATCACAATCACTAATTTTCTAAGGAACCTTAGAGTCTTCAAATCTGAAAATCCTGGCAAGGTAAACTCATTCCTATATGTCTGTCATAATAAAACCTTCTACTGTTTAACAGACTTTCTCTGTATATTTCTATTTAAAGGGGTGTTATCGTTTCATTAAATGGTCTTCAGAATAAGGGGACAGTGAAAACAAACAATTTTGCAATTGAATGTCATTAGCAAAGCTGCCTTGTTCTCACAGTGTCCCTTATCTTGTGTTTTTATTTACACTGATATCCAGTGTGGGTCTAATCCCTCCTCCTTGCAATTCACTAGCTGAGAGCTCATTTACATTCTGTACAGCCCCTGGGTCGATTCACGGAGCTGTGTGTCTGACTCAGAGTTAGGGGCCGTAGCATTTTCTGTCTCCACACCTAGCAGAAAGACTGCAGCAGATTGTACAATGAGAAAACATGACAGTTTTGTCCCTGTGCCTAACTCTCCTGCATACACGCAGATCTGTGCCGTTCTTAGAAAGCTGTAATACATCTCCAGCTGTGAGAGATCAGTGCTCAGATTAGATTGAATGCAGCCTGTGGTATGTATACAGCTCTTATAAAATAAGACTGATAGGGAGAGACACAGTGATATGTGGACTCAGAGGGGAGGGTGGGGGAGTCTCAGGCCAGCAGTGAAGGGGGGATGATGTCATCCAGCGAGAGGGGAAGAAACGCCCCTGCATTCACAGAGCTGGGAAGCTAAGAGAAGTGTGACTCAGCCGAAGTAAGGAAGCGATACATCCCCTTTAAGTTATTTTGGTTACTTAAGGGGGTGTTCTCATCCGTCACTTACAACATCCACTGATATAAACTATGTGTTGTGCGAAATCCGATGGCATTTTAATATCACCGTACCGCAGATTTTGGCACGAGTTTGCGCAAGAAAACCAGTCTCTTTTCGGATTTTGCATTTCCTAGTATTGAATGTACTGGAATCCGCAGTGAATCTGTCTGAAGATAGAATATGTTCTATCTTCCGGCGGAAGGTCGGCGGTTTAGAAATCCTACAGTTGAAGAAAATCCGTGCTGTGTAGACTACAGCTTGGATTTTCTATTGCGGTCAATGGGGCAGTGGTTACAGTTGGATTTTCTGCTGATTCTAAATACTGAATCTGCCGAAAATTCAAATAGAAACAGGGGAGTGTAGACAATGCCTTATTCCTACTGGAAATGTATGACCTCCTGTCTCTGCACCGATGAATGTTACAGTCCATGCATGTGTCCTATAGGCTATGTTCACACGGCTTAAATTTGGACGTATTTCCCCCCCCCCCGTATTGAGCGCAGTACGGCGCTAAATACGGGGTGAAATATGTCCCAGGCATTACGGTAATCCATGGTTCTCATAGAGAACTATGGATTACGTCTCCTCTCCCCGCTTGCACAATACGAGGTGCTGGGAGATAAGTGACATGTCAATTACTAGCGGCGAATAATTAATTATTAATGTCTGCGCCGGCCCCTCGCCCCGCGGGAGCTCACGCAAGCTCCTGAACTCCGGTGTAATTGCGGGGCGTAATTACTCGCTGCAATTACACCGTGTGAACATAGCCATATAGTAAATCTCTGCCCAGCATATTACTGTATCAGTCTTCTGTCACTTTAGTTTGATCTCTCTCTACTGCTCATACATAATATTTCAGACACGTGCAGCACCTATGTCCCCTATACCCCCTGTTTATGTATCACCTGTTAGTGGGTTTTCCCATCTCTGACATTGACGGCATATCAATAATGTAAGCCATAAATGGTTGATAGGTGCAGATCTCACCTCTGGAACCCGCACCTATCAGGAGAACATGCCCCCGAAACTTCCCATCTAGAATAGAGAAGTGGCTAGGCTTGTGCGGTTACTCTCTATCCATATTTATGGTTTAATAGGAGTTCAGAGAAAGTGCAACTACTCAGCTGTGCTCAGAACTCCCATTGAAGTAAATGGGAAGTAGCTGCGCAGCCACTTCATTCTGAGTGGGAAGTTTTGGGGGCCTGTTCTCGAGGTACGTGTGAGTTCCAAGAAGTTGAACTCGCAATTATGTAACATTTATTGCAAAGCCTGTCAATATGCCATTAAAGGGAATCAGTCGGGTGGTTTATAATATCCTATTTAAGAGCAAGATATTATAGATGCAAAAAAAGCTGAGCTCTGTGATATATGGTGTTATATGATAGAGGGGAGAAGCTGAGCTCTGTGATATATAGGGTTATATGATAGAGGAGAGAAGCTGAACTCTGTGATATATAGGTTTATATGATAAAGTAAGAGAAGCTGAGATCTGTGATATATAAGGTTATATGATGGAGAAGAGAAGCTGAGCTTTGTGATATATAGGGATATATGATAGAGAGAAGCTGAGATCTATATATCACAGGGCCCATCTTCTCTCCTCTATCATAATCCTATATATCACAGAGCTCCGCTCCTCTCCCTCTTTCATATAACCCTATATATCACAGAGCTCAGCTCCTCTCACTCTTTCATATAACCCTATATATCAAGAACTCAGCTCTCTCCTCTATCATATAACCCTATATATCACAGAACTCAGCTCCTCTCCTTATCATATACCCTATATATCACAGATGTCACATCCTCTCCTCTATCATATAACCCTATATATCACAGAACTCAGCTCCTCTCCTCTATCATATAACCCTATATATCACAGAGCTCAGCTCCTCTCCTCTATCATATAACCCTATATATCACAGAGCTCAGCTCCTCTCTCTTCATATAACCCTATATATCACAGAGCTCAGCTCCTCTCACTCTTTCATATAACCCTACATATCACAGAGCTCAGCTTCTCTCCCTCTATCACATCTTGCTCTCAGATACAGTAGTATAAACCTCCTGACAGGTTCCCTTAAATCTCCAAGATGGGGGGAAAACCTTAAGACTATAATTCATATACCTATAATAATTGTGGTTTATTCCATTTGCAGTTCTGCCTCCTGATCTGTGGATTCCTCACTTTTCTGACTGTCCTGGGTGGATATATTCCTGGCCTTGTGCTCTCCTATCTGCTGTGTGAGTTCATCTTTTTGTTTTTTCCAGCTTACTTCATGTCTCTGTGATTAGGGATCCAAGAATTGACATGTAAATTCTTGGTCCGAAAGATGCAGCAGGAGCCCTATCTAATATGATGGGGTGCGATCATGCTGCATCCAACACACATCCAAACATGCAGCTGCGTAGTTAGTTTCATTTAGGATCCAATCTATGCTACATTTTTGGATGTGATTTTCAGGTCCAACAAGGACCCGAAATCGTATCCAAAAACACTGTGTGAACATACCCTAACAGCATTTAGAAAGATGCTTTATAGCAGCTACATGGACACAGGAGTCTGTTAACAGAAGTAGACCAATTGACTTCTATAGAAGAAGAAGTAGAATGTCCAGCGTCTTTAAAAGCCATATCCTTTATTTATATTCCGAATAGCAGCAACATCGATCCAACACCAAAAAAAAACCCCCCAACGTGTTTAGGCCCCCGGGGCCTTCCTCACGGCATCTACAAATTTTTTCACCTCCATTTTATAAAAATATTACCGACCAATCATGGTCGATACAAAACTGTGACCATGACAAAGAAAAATAAAACACACAAAATTTTTCACTTTTAAATATAATAAACACAAATAAACGAATTTACATTAACTTTAATAATTAAAATAAATCTTTTCTCTTTTTAAAAAAACCATTTTGGTTTAATCTAAAAGAAAAACCAAGGGCCCTCGGTGTGCGAAGCTTAGGGATCGATCCCTCCTCTTTTAGGAGGTAAACCCTTTCTGCCCGTTACTGACAATTTTCAGTTTTCCCCGGTCATGAAATTAAATACAATGTCAAAAACTCTGATACCTGTGAAGCTCATTCGATTTTCTCGGAGAGGTATCCTCCATTTCTCATTTGAGTGAAAAGGGAGGTGGAACCCTACATATTGTTTGTGGCGTTGTTGTTGTTTTTTTTTTTATAATTTTATTATTTTAAAGCGCCGATCCCGGGGCGCTGTACATTCGGGGGGGTTCTACTTACATAAGTCAAACAGTACGTATAAGGGATAATGACAATTGGCACGACAGGGAGGAGGACCTTTTTTGTTCACACGTATTTTTATACCACGTAGGTTGATTTCCCAAATTTAAATGGGTTTTTATATTGTTTTTCTTTTGGGTTTACATTGATGAAAACCTGATGTAATTTTGCAAAAAAGAACAACTAACATTTTTTATGGAACATTTAAAAACAACCTTTGAATTTCACCCGGGTGGTTTGTGTTTTTTATGGGAAAAAGGGGATGGTGAAAAAATATTCCCAAAAAGTTAGATTTTTTTTCTAATACACTTTTTTCCCTCTTTGAGATTTATAATACCCCGGATCTTTATAAAATTGGCAATGTTAAACATGACTGAGATTTTTGTTTATACTCGGGGAAATGTATAAAAAAACCATTTTTCTTTCAGTTTTCCATATTCCCCTAGTATCTCTATTGTTATTCCTATATTTTAGTAAAGTTTCTCTAGGCATTTCGGCAACTTTATTTTCTGCTGACTTAATCATCCATTGTGGATATTGTCGTTCAGTAAGTCTACAATGTAGGGCTTTCATATCTTTCTCATAGGTGTTAACATTTGTATTATTACGTTTTAATCTGATATGTTCACCTACCGGTACTGATTTGATAGTATGGAGGCCATGGTTAGAACGTGCATGAAGTATTGAATTTCCTGCTGTATCTTTTCTATAAGATTCACTATGTATAGCTGCAGACGTCGTATCACCAATCAGGGTTAAATCCAAAAAAGTAATTTTATCAAAATGATATGTATAAGTGAATTTCAATCCTACAAAATTTGAATTTAAATATGCCATGAAAAGTGGTATAGTGGCTACATCGCCTCTCCAGACAATCACCAAGTCGTCAATGAAACGACCAAACCAATTCAAGTGTTGAAAAAAAGGATTGTCATGATTAAAAATATAAAGGTTCTCCCACCATGCCATAAAAATAATAGCATAAGAAGGTGAAAATTTGGCTCCCATTGCCGCCCCAGTTATTTGTAAAAAGAATTTTGAGTCAAACATAAAAAAATTATGTTTTAACAAAAAATAAATCGCATCCACCAAAAAATGTTTTAGTTTATCTGAGTAATTACTGTATATATCAAGAAACCATAAAACAGCAACTAAACCATAATCATGGGGGATACAAGTATAAAGGGACACGACGTCTGCAGAAATCCACACGTGATCTGATTCCCATTTAAAATCTTGGAGTGACATGTTTAGAGTCCTTTATAAAAATTTGGGGTAAAATTTTGTTATTAAAGGTTGTAAAAGGCTGTCCACCCACTCCCCTAAATGTTCATTTATAGATGAAATACCTGAAACAATAGGTCTTAACGCACTACATGTGCACTACAGAATCCATCAAACCCAAATGAATATCTTGAAATAGAGAGTGAGTCTAATGATAATGAAATGGGTAATGGTTCTGTAAATACAAATGAAAATACATTGGAAATGTGTTGTAATTTTGTGGAACAGGTAGCCACTAATGAGTTTCATGAATTAGAATATGAAAATTTACAAGAATGTATTGATATGTCAGAAAATTTTCTTACACCTAATCCTTCATTTTATCCTATTCATGCTAGATCTCATTCTGCAGATCGATTCCAGGAGCTATTGAAATAGAATTGTGTAATTTGTATAAAAAATTCTTTAAAAAATTAAAAAAATTCAACATGACAATTTAAATCGCTCTCAGAGGGCTGCACTGGACACTCTTTCTAAAATGCAGGATATAGTGGTAAGACGAGCGGATAAGGGTGAAGCAGTCGTAGTGTTAGACAGAGGCTTATATGAATGCCAAAATCTTCTTATGTTACAAGACACCTCTACTTTCCTCCCTTTATCTGCTGACCCAACCACTGAGTTTAATGAAAAATTAAAAAAGCTGATTGAATATGGTGTATCGATAGGTGTACTTACAGAAAAACAAGCACAATATATTATTATTCAGTATCCTTCTATACCTGTTTTTCACTCTTTTCCAAAAACACATAAAAAAAACTTTCCCTCCCCGTTAAGACCTATTGTTTCAGGTATTTCATCTATAAATGAACATTTAGGGGAGTGGGTGGACAGCCTTTTACAACCTTTAATAACAAATATACCAGGTTTTATAAAGGACTCTAAACATGTTCACTTGTCACTCCAAGATTTTAAATGGGAATCAGATCACGAATCAGATTTCTGCAGACGTCGTGTCCCTTTATACTTGTATCCCCCATGATTATGGTTTAGTTGCTGTTTTATGGTTTCTTGATATATACAGTAATTACTCAGATAAACTAAAACATTTTTTGGTGGATGCGATTTATTTTTTTTTTTAAAAAACCTTTAATTTTTTATTTTGACTCAAAATTCTTTTTACAAATAACTGGGGCGGCAATGGGAGCCAAATTTTCACCTTCTTATGCTATTATTTTTATGGCATGGCGGGAGAACCTTTATATTTTTAATCATGAACAATCCTTTTTTTTCAACACTTGAATTGGTTAGGTCGCTTCATTGACGACTTGGTGATTGTCTGGAGAGGTGATGTAGCCACTATACCACTTTTCATGGCATATTTAAATTCAAATTTTGTAGGATTGAAATTCACTTATCAAAATGATATGTATAAAATTACTTTTTTGGATTTAACCCTGATTGGTGATACGACGTCTGCAGCTATACATAGTGAATCTTATAGAAAAGATACAGTAGGAATTCAATACTTCATGCACGTTCTAACCATCCCCTCCATACTATCAAATCAGTACCGGTAGGTGAACATATCAGATTAAAAACGTAATAATACAAATGTTAACACCTATGAGAAAGATATGAAAGCCCTACATTGTAGATTTAAACTGAACGACAATATCCACAATGATATAAGTCAGCAGAAAATAAGTTGCCGAAATGCTAGAAAAACTTTACTAAAATAGAATAACAATGAGATATAGGGAATAGAAAAACGGAAAGCAAAAATGGGTTTCTATACATATTCCCAGGAGTATAAAAAAATCTCAGATCATGTTGAAACATCTGCCATTTTATACAATGATCCGGGATATAAAAATACTCAAAGATGGTGTAAAAAAGTGTATCTAGAAAAAGTCTAAACTCTTGGCAATATTTTGTCACCATCCCTTTGACCTATAAAAACATCGAAACCTACCTGGCTGAAATTCAAAGGTTGTTTTAAATGTTCACATAAAAAATGTATATGTTCTTTTGCAAATTACATCAGGATTTTCATCATATGTAACCAATGAGAAATATAATATAAAAACCTATGTAAATTGAACTCAAACCCACGTGGATATATAATATCGTGTGAACAATGCCGTAAACAATATGTAGGTTCCACCTCTTGTCAGCTCAAAGTGAGAATATGGAGATACCTCTCCGATGTAAAATCAAATGAGCTTCACAGGATATCAGCAGTTTCTGCACATTGTATTCAATTTCATGACCGGAAAACTGACACATTGTCAGTAATCGGTCTAGAAAGGGTTATACCTCCTAAAAGAGGAGGGGATCGTATCGTAAGCTTCGCACAACAGCGAGCTTATTGGATTTTCCCTTTTTAGATCATACCAAACATATGGATTAAATAAGAGAACAGATTTAGTTTTATATTATTAAAGTATAATGTAAATACGTTTATTAGTGTTGTATTATATTAATATTGAAAATTCTGTGTGCATATATTTATCTTTGTCATGGTCACATGTTTTGTATCAGACCTATGATTGGTCGGTATATTTTTATAAAATGGAGGCTGTAGAAATTTGTAGTTATGCCATGAGGAAGGGCCCGTGAGGCCTGAAACACGTTGGGGTGTTTTTAAGTGTGTTGGATCGATGTTGCTGCTATTCGGAATATAAATAAAGGATATGGCTTTTAAAGACGCTGGACATTCTACTTCTTCTTTATGAATTATTGCGGTCCTGCAAGTCCGTGCATCTTGGATTCGGTGGATTCTTTTGTAATTGACTTATATAGGAGAGTTTTCTGGGCATGCTCTGTGACCAGGAAAAAAGTCAGTGGGGAGTGGGGGGGGGGGAGTTTGGGGGAGCTGTGACTCACTTAATGTGACTGCTGAGAAGTGATCTGTACAGAGCAGGATATGTCCGTCTATTATTAAAAGGAACCTTTCACATAGGTTATGCCACCCTTGTTGAGGACAGCACAAGCTAGTGACAGACATGCTGTGTCCCTTATTCTGTAAGATACAGTAGTTTTAGAGCATTACATGCTCAAATCTGTCAGCTTGTAGCCTCTTCTGCCAGAGATGAGTCCAGTTTATTCATAAAGAACACCTATCACCTTCAGAGAAACCTCATGGAAGTAACAGAAGACTAAAATACAAACACTTTCTCAAATATGCTTTATTAGAAAAATCAAAGCATTTCACCTGTAATTCAGTTTTTAAATAAAGCGCTGGCCCTTTAAGACAGCTCTGAAGTCGGCCCAAGTCCGCACATGACAGCTTGATGGATCACTATGTTGACAGCTGTATCAAAGTAACTGCTTCTGAGCTGGCAGAGTCCACTGTGCTGGGGGGAGCCTGTAAGTCTACATCATGTGCACACCAGCAGCAGTGTAATATAGATGCCTGTGTGCTATGGAGGAGGAGGCTGAAGCAACAGGTAAACCCTCTCATACTTTGTCCTCAGTGTGCTGTGCCTGCTGTACTGCATGTCGTGAGAGATTCACCCGGTACAAGCATGCCCTCAGCTCCCCATGCATAGTTGGTATCTGCCACAGCATGATAAGGATCTCCTGAGTTAAGTGAAACCTGTCGCCCTAAATCCTCTGAATTGCTGACATGTATTTCAGAAAAATCTTAGAATTTCATCTACTATCAATTTTTGTGTTTGTGTGGAGGGGATAGGTGCTCTTAAGCAGCTGTTAGCCCCCGCCCACTCACCGTTGATTCAACAGATTACTGAGAATATGGTAGGTAGAAATCTATGAATAACCAGCAGTTGGGTGGGCTGGGTTAATGCCAGCTCATGAATAAGATGGACTCACCTCTAGGAGAGCAGACTGCAAACTGCTAGATTTGGCATCAAATGGGTTTTCTCACCATGCAGTTATACAGAGCCACAGCCAGCTTTAGACTCTCACATCCTGTTCAGGTTGTGGGCAAGTCTATAGCAGTGATTTGACATATCAGCTTTTCTGATCTTAGCTGAGCCTGTTACAGAGACATGACTACAGGAGATATATAAAATATACTGTACAAGGCTACATAGCTCTAAGTGAAAGCTTCTCATTTAGTTAAGTAAACTAAGTCTGTTGCTAGAGATTAGATTCAGCAGAAGGTGACTCGCCATGAACGGTATAACTGACAAGCCGCTTGGGGCGTTGAAAGATAAGAGAGTAGGGAGAGGTTTAGAGAGATGGTCATTACCAGAGAAAAGTGTGCTGTAATAGGAGATAAACTCTTCTTTATCCCCTGACCACAGTAAGATCAAAACAACGGGCCACACAGCATAGAACAAAAACAGTCAGAAAGCCGACGGCTTTTTGTCTGATGCATGACCATGGTTTTTGTCACGTTTTAGCTTTTTTCCTTCGGCCCATACAATTGAATGTATGGGAAACCGACAGAAAAAACGCAAGACGCCGGCGGATTATACAACGTCTTCCAAAAACCACCGGTGCCAGAAAACTATCTGGAAAAAAAACTAACTGTGTAGACCAGCGGTCCTCAACCTTTTTTCCACCAGGGACTGGTTTTATGCAAGTCGATTTTTCAGTGGCCCAGTGGGAGCGTGATTATCAGGAGCGGGGTTATGGAGGGGGTTGGATGTTTAGAATCACACACACACAAAAAAAACCACAATAAAGTGTATACTGTTCATTTTGGGGAATAGTATGGGGTAACCAGTATGTTATAACTGCAGACTGATTGTCAACTCTGTGGGTCAGCATTATACATGTATATAACAAACATATGCAATCAGCTCTGTCATTATAGAGACGTATGCCTCCCTTTAGTCATTAGATATATATATATATATATATATATATATATATATATATATATATATATATATATATATATGCCCCCTGTAGTCATTGTAGACATAGGTGCCTGTAATAATTAGAAGTAGATTTGGTCCGCCTGTAATAATTAGAAGTAGATTTGGTCCGCTTGTAATAATTAGAAGCAGATATGGCCCCCCTGTAATAATTAATAATAGCTATAGGCCCCCCCTGTAGTTTCCAGGCTAGTTAAAGGGAACCTGTCACATATATTATACCCCCCTTCTGAGGGCAGCACAAGCTAGTGTCAGACCTGCTGTTCCCAGCGCTGTGTCCCTTATTCTGTAAGATGCTGTAGGTTTAGAGCATTTTCCCCTCAAATCTTATTCATGAGCAGGTGTTAGCCCCGCCCACTAAAGGCTATCCTCGCCCACTGACAGTTATTCTCATGTTTCTACCTATTCAAAGTAATAGGTTTATCAGTTGAGGTGGGCGGGGCTAGCCTCAGGTGGGCGGGTTATGAAAAACCTGACTCTTCAAATGACTCTTCTGGCTGAAAACTGCAGATTTGAGCACTAAATACACAAAAACTACAGCATTTTACAGAATAAGGGACACAGCGCCGGAAACAGCAGGTCTGACACTAGCTTGTGCTGCCCTCAGCAGGGGGGCATAAACTATGTGACAGGTTCTCTTTAAAAAAAAAAAAAAAAAAGTTCTTGATCCCCTGCAGAGACGCTGTCTCTGGCATCCGGCGTAATCCCGCGGCGCAGGGGGTGTGACGACACTGCTGCATCACCGCCCTGCGTCGCTGATGATCGTTGTAGATACATCGCATCTACAGCGATAGGGAAAGCAAGGACAGTAATGAACCGTCCCTGCTTTCTCTATAGCGAAGCAGCCGCACGCTGTGTGCAGCTGCTAACTCTGTGCGGCCGGACTACAGCGGCTGTGCAGAGAAGATGCCGACCGCCCGGACTAAGGTCACCGGACGGTCGACATCATGTTAGCCCAGAGCCGCAGAGCATGCACCATGGCCCGGTGCTGGTCTGCGGCCCGCCAGTTGGGGACCCCTGGTGTAGACTACAGGTTTTTTTCTATTAGTCTATGGACATGCAAAATGGCCAGATTTTCAGCTGTTTTAAAATACTGAAATCGGTGAAAATCTGACCGTTTTCGTGTATACATAGCCTAATAGTCTTCATTTACTTTTCTCTCTACATGTTAAAATCTCATCAATGTGGTAAGAAAAATCCTTTAAAGAGGGCTTTCTCGCTACAAAGATCATATCTCAAATAATGGGGACAGTAAAAATAAACACTTTTGCAATTGGTTTGCATTATTTTAGTCACATAGTATAGTAGATTTGAGCTAAACTGTGCATCTATAGCCATTTCCGCAACAGCTGGTCGGGACATGCCCCCTTTTCTGTGATTGGCTGACTGATATTTCATTCAGCCTGTTTAGACACGCCCCCGGACGGGAAATGCCCCTTGCGCTTTGATTGGCTGCCTGCACTCTGTGCTTACTGAGTTGTTTAAATTGAAAGTGAAACGAAGTGCCTCCGCTTCTCTATGCTCCTATCCCAGCTGTATGTAAATGGGAAATTACTCAGTCTCTAACAGTTAGATTCACTCTCCCCTCATATAACACAGGCTTATACACTGCTATCCCGTGATATAGCACAGCTTTATACAGTCTGCTCTACCACCTGCCTGATAGAGAGGGGGGGGGGCAGTGTGCATTCCTCACATTTGTTTCATCAGTTCAGGCTGTATGTATAACTGTTTATAGCAATGAGGGTGTTTATAAGGAGCTTGTGGAGCCTGGAGCTGAAGGCTCTGCAGACATAAGAAGCATGCAGGAGGCTGCAGAGCGATTCTCTCCAGACGTCCTTACCCATCCACTGCACACACAGAATGATGATGTCACAGCTCTTCAGTGAGGGGAGACTCGCCTCCTGGCAGGAGATACACGCCTACAGGGAAGAAAGACTCGCTCCTGGATTTGAAGCAGATATTATTAGTTCAAGTCTACGAAACCTTCAAACGATAAAACCCCTTTAAATGCTCTGAACCTGATGCATCTTACAGAATAAGGCTGTGTCTCCACTGCACACGTTTTCATTCATTTTTTGTTTTCTGAAACGGTTGAAAAAATGACTGAGCACAGATCCCATAGACGTTAATAGTAAAAACATTCTGTAGTCTTCACAGAACGTTTTGCTTCTGGTCGTTTTTTGAAACGCGTTGCAAAAAACGACAAAGGGCAATAAAGTGTCCAATACATGTCATTAGCAAATCGGAGGGCTCACCTCAGTATTACAGGGGAGCAGATTTTACTTTCACATTCTTAGCACAGCTCTATATGTTGCAGGGATTCTTTCTGTTGGGAAATACCAACTGTGCAGGGGGAGCTGAGGATATAGCTACTTATACAGGGAGATCTGAGTCTCTCACTACATACACTGCAGCATGCACAACACACTGAGGACATAGTGTGACAGAGTTTACAGACATCTACATTACACTGCTGCTAGTGTTATATTCGGCACAGAAGTAGCAGCCCAGAGCTTATCAATGTAAACATGATGTAGACTTCCTTGCTCCCCCTTTCACAGTGAACTCTTCCAGCTCAGAAGCAGTTACTTTGACACAGCTCTTAACGTAGTGATCCATCAAACTGTCATGTGCCAGTTGCCCCGACTTCAGAGCTGTCTTAAAGGGCCAGCACTTTTTTAAACAGAATTACAGGTGAAATGCTTTGATTTTCCTAATGAAGCATATTTGAGAAAGTGTTTGTATTTTAGTCTCCTGTTACTTTATGCAGTTTCCCTGGAGGTGATGGGTCCTCTTTAAGGGTAGCGACCAGAAAGGGAAAACATCAGGATTTTCAAGATTCATTTATTTATTTTTTAAATGGTGTCAAGTAAAATTAGAAAAATTTTAAAAATATTTAATATAAAAAAACATGTTTTAAATAATCATGGTGTGGGTTTGTTTTGTTTTTTTGTTTGTGGGGACATCCATGCACATAGAAGTGCAGTGGTAAGAATTTTTATCTATCATGATACATAGCTTCTATGCCCAACATGTAAATTTTAACTGGGAAAACACAATTTATCTGTTTTACTTAATATTAATAATGAAATTGCAAATTCTAAAAAGCCAGTTTGCATAAAGATCTTTACTTTGTGTCTACTGAAGTAGGTCATAGATCTCGATCCACTTACCGGCAACTCCTTTCCTCTTCTATACAGTGCTGTTCATCCTGCTCTGGCCTCTGGCTATATACCATCGCCTGGGACAGCGTGTTTACCAGAAACTGGAGCCAGCTCTGCAGCGGCTAGACTTCAGTGTCCGTGGCTACATGATGTCCAAGCAGAAAGAGAGACAGTGTAAGTGTTTACAAGCAGGTGAGGGGGAGATATATCATGCATGTCCTGGAGTGATCTCACAATTAGGAGAGATGTATGGATGGATAGAGATATATAGATAAATATTACAGTCAAGTCAATGTATTATTATGACCTCTTCCTATTTTCAGTGTAGACAGCACATAGCTCATAAAGTGTGGCGAGCTGGCTGGGTATGTAAAGTATAATGGGCTGTCTGCACACATATCCCTCATTGCTGTCATGAGTATCAGAGTTGCAAAAAGGGATTATTATCTGATTTCAGGTCAAGGGTGGTGGTATTTCTGAAACTGCAGTTGTGAACTGTTCTCATGCCTCTGTGGTTAAAGTGTATTGTGAGGGGAGAAATGGCTCCGTTGTGAATAAGCAACATGGAAACTGCAGAGCACCACGTGTCATTGATGTTAGAGGTGAATGTTGGCTCCAAACGTGTGTGAGCATTGACCGACACACTACAGAGGAACAGCTCACCACCAAAGTTAATCAGATATGTGTCTAAAGAGTTCACTGAACCCTACTAAAGGGGGCTCGGAGCAGAGGGTTTCACTGCACCTCTGCTAACTAAGCTGCATCAGCAGAAAGGTTTTAGGCTTCAATTTTCACAGCAGTACCGGAATAGGACCTCTTCTGATTGCCTTTTCCAATGAGTCACATTTTCTGCTTCATCAACTGGATGGAAAGTACAGAGGAAAAGAAATATCAAAAAACCCCCTTCAACCTTTGCCAAAGAACCCCAAACTGGGGGTGTCAGCTTTCTCTTGGGAAGTTTTTGCTTCTCTGGCCCCCCTTTTTGGGAGGGGCTGTCAACCCAAATTTTTGGGTATAAATCCATCCCCGCAAATCAAAAAACACCCATACTGCTGATGTTTTCCCTGGCGGCCCAAGACTTCAGGACAATGCAACATGTCAAGGCTAAAAAATTTTCCAGTTTGGGTTGAAAGCGGAACAAGATTTCCCAAGTACTACCTGCCTCTACATACCGGCCACTTTTTTATAAAACCAGCTATAAGGGGTTGACCCCCTTTTGCCTTCAAATGCCTCAATTTTCTGAAAGATTCAACAAGGTGTTGCAACATGCCAATTGGGACCAAGGGCCAAAAGAGTGCCAAAAAATATTCCCCACACCATACACCACACCACCAGCCTGAACCGTTGATACAAGGCGGGAGGTCTCCCTTTTCATTTTTGTTGACCCCAAAATTTTCTGCCCTACCACCCGAATGTCGCACAGAAATCGGACTCACAGACCAGGCAATTTTTTTCCAATCTTTACTGCCCAAATTTCGATGGCTTGGGCAAATTGGAGCCTCAGTTTCCTGTTCTTAGGGGGAAAGGAGGCACCCTGTGGTCTTCTGCGCTGTAGCCCATCTGCCTCAAATTTCCCGTATGTGCTTCAAGATCTCTTCTCCCCCTTTGGGTTTTAAGGGGTGTATTTGAGTCACTGTTCCCTTTTCTATCGTCGAACCAGTTGCCCATTCCCTTTTACCCTGGCACAAAAAGGCATTTCGCCACAGATGCCGCTCACTGGGTTTTTTTTCTTTTTCGGACCATTTCTGTAAACCCTAAGATGTTTGCGTGAAAAATCCCAAAATCAGCAGTTTTTTGAAATTCTCCCAAACCAGCCCCTTTTGGGGACCAACAACCCGCCACTTCAAAGGCACCAAATCCCTTTCTTTTCCCCTTTCTGATGCTCGGGTTTTAACTGGGAGGAGATTGTCTTGACCATGTCTACATCCTAAATGCACTGATTGCTGCCATGGATTTGCTGATTAGAAATTTTGTTAACAACAGTTTGGGCAGGGGTACCTAAAAAGTGGCCGGTGATGTAATTTCCCCAGACCTGAACCAGTTTAGCATTTGTGGGGCCCCCCTCGTCCCCGTTTTGCTCTAGAATCCCCCCCAGGCACCCTCCCGCCGTGGGGTCAGTCAGCATGGGTTTTAAATACCCGGACCACCTACCAGGGTCTTATCACTCCCCAGCCTATCTATGCTGTCCATGCTGCACAGGGGGTTCTCTTGGAATTAGCTGTGGTATAAAAATTTGGACCACGTGTATCAGACTATCTACACTTAGTTCCATAAATATTTGGACAGAGACAACATTTTTCTAATTTTGGTTCTGTACATTGCCAAATGAATTTTGAAAAACAAAACGGATGCAGTTTATCAGGGTTTTAGCTTTTTCAGTGGTTTAACAAAAAAATTGCATAAATAAGCTAGGAACAAAGTATTTTTTAAACCAACCCTTAATTTTTGGAAACCCAAAAAATTATTGGGGAAAATTAAATAATTGTAAATAAAATGTTAATTTCTAATACTTTTGTTTGCAAGACTGCCTGAAAGTTTGAATCATGGACATCACAAACCCGCTTGTTTTCCTTTTTTAAATACTTGCGGGCCCCCGGGCCGGGGCATTTTGGTGCCCTAGGCAAGTACGGCCAATGGCGCTCTCCTCCCTTCCCCCTCCAAAAAAAAGCGTCATAGTTCACACTACACTGATTTTCCTCAGCGTTGACTTTCTTTTCAGCGCTGAAAATTTGCAACACTGGAAAATAATTGACATTTTCTTGGGGAAAAACCCAACCCCGCCATTTAAATACATGGGGGGCTAAAAAATCTGCTCAAAAAGGGTGTCAAATCCTTTCTAAAAATCTGATTACTGGTGCAGTTTTTTTCGATGAGGATATGACATTCACCCGAAATTTTCAGCATCCAAATCTGTCACAGACTACCAAACCCCCTCTTTTAAACCCCATCTCCCCCTCTATTCCCTACTTCCCCAAACCAAAAACCCAACCCCCCTCTGACCCATTTCCCACCTGCTAATCCCTCGGGACCTAATTCGCTCCCCCTCCTGCTCTAATTACCCCTCTGCCCTTATTACCCATCCTTCTCTGATTCCCCCCCTGTCTAATTCCCTTATTTTGTTTTAATAAAACAGGTTTTTGGTTTTAAATTTTTGGTCATTGTTTTTCTTTTTTTCTGAAAGTTGCCAGCTTTTTGGCTGCATTTACGGGATTTGAGCACACGGTATTCTCAATACCTCCGAATTCTCGGGCTGCTCCTTTTCATGTGTCACATAATCAATAAAACTAGTTCCCACGGGCCGGCAGCCTTTCACACCAAGCCATCACACGCCTCTCCCATTTTTTTACAGATATGTTTTTTTTTTGGGTCATGGCTGTACCATCCCCCTCCCATCTTCTTTCTTTCCACATCTGGTAAGTTTGATCTTGGTTTATCTATTCAAAGAATTTTTTCCAAAACTGCGCTGGCTTTTCTGATTTTTTTATAAAGTCCAATCTACCTTTTTTTATTCTGGGGCTTATGATGCTGCTCCGTCAGTAAACCCCCTTGGTTTTTTTTTTTTTTCTCGTCTTCTCTTTATGGTAATTTGGGATATTGTCCCCCTCATCCTGCGTGTTTTCACTTGGTTTGGGCTGTTGTAAAGGGGGTTTCTCTTACCATGGAAATTTTTCGCAATCACCCCACTTTTGTCTTCCAGGGGCGTCCAGGTCTTTTTTATTGTGAGTTCACCATGCTTTTTTTCTTTCTCAGATGTACCACTTTGTAATTTTCCCACTGCTAATAGTACAATTTCTGGATGGATTTTTTCCCGTTTTCTCATTAAGGAGAATTGTTTCACCAGCAGAAGATCTTTTTGACCACATTTTTTCTTCAAGTTAAATCTTTCAAATGCAAGCACCGTACCTCAAATCACTCCCGGGGTTTTATCTGCTTAATTGAAATGACATAACAAGGAATGCCCAGAAACAGCCTTTGATCAGTTTCCCCTTAATTATGGTCCCCCTTAAAAGAGAGTGGCCATGTAAAGGGGCTAAACTCCCCAAAAAAACCCCCTCCCGTTTTAATGTGGATACCTCAATAAGTCTGGGCTTTATTCCATCTCCTTTATAAATCTTGAATTGTTTTTTAGTAAACGGTTAAAAAAAAAAACCTATTATATATATATATATATATATTTTATTATTATTAAAAAATATTTAAAAATATAATATATAATTATATATATATTGGTATATAATAAAATTTTAATAAATATTATTATACACCACAGGGAGTCCCCCCATTACATGTTTTTTGACTTACTACGTCCCCCAGTTACAAACGGGGAATTATTTGGGATGGCTTTTAAAATATGAAATCTTTCCCTTAAAAAAAAAAAAAAAAAAAAAAAAAAAAAGGGGGACAAAAGCAAAAAAATTAAAAAAAAAATTTTTTTCCCCACACTATCCCAAAAATCCCCCAAAAAATTTTTTTTTTGGAATTACATTTTATAAATATACCTGTTCCGACTTACACACAATTTGACTTAAGAACAAACCTACAGTCCCTATCCAATTTTTACCCGGGGACTGCCTGTATATGGTGGTGTGTGTGTATATATATATATATATATATATATATATAATAATATTTTATAATATAATATATATTATATATAATATATACACACACCTAACGTACTCCCACAATATGAGGTGAAAACACAGATTTCTGCAGTGGATGAGACAGCAGATGTGCCCCGTTGTTGTTCACTGGGTCTCCTCCTGTGTTTTTTTTCCATGGGAATGTTCTCACAATAATGAACAAGATCTGGATTGTAAAATTCTCAGCTTGTTCATTGGTCCGTGCAGATTTTTTCCTGATGAATGAATGTGAATAGGCTAAAAAAAAAAAAAAAATGAACCATTCACTTGCATTTGCCGGTAGCTGTGGATTTCACTTACATTCTGACCAAATGAACATAGGTTAAATTGTTTCTTAAAAAAAAAAAAAAAAAAAATCTGTCAGACGGTAACCTTGTATGTTTTTGTCACCAGTTCATGGACGAGCCCTTCCACCAAATGATGGAAGTGACAGTGAAGAGGAGCTGGCTGCATTCTGTCCTACAGTAAGAGCACACTTGTCTGTAAAATATGTTTCTCTTCCTTCAATTTTGTTTTCTTGAGATCCAAATGTCATTTAAAAGGGATTATCCAGCAAAAAAAAGTTCTTAAAGGGGTTTTCTCACTAGGAAGATAAGCAGGTAATTGAAGACCTTTTTCCAAATGCATCCGTCTTTTGAATTTACCTGAGATGAGAGGTTTTATCTGCTCGGAGTATACACAGGTTTCTCTGGTTATGTCCATATCATCCTTCCTGATTAGACAGAGAGCAGGAAGTGACATCTCCATGGACAGATCTCACTCTGGAGCAGACTTGTTATCTCTAACAAGATTAGTTTTTGTTTACAGATAAGTAATTGTATTCACTTTTCAGAGCATTGTTAACTGAAGATTTTTTTTTTTCATATTTTCACCCCACTTCAGAGTTTTTTTTCTGTTTCCAGTATATTCTATGGCACAGTGAATGACACCATTAGAAAGTACATTTTATCCCACAAAATAAAAGTCCTCATATGTCTATGTAGATGGAAAAGTATAAAGTTATGGCTCTTGGAAGACAGGGAGGAAAAAATGAACGGGACAAAAAAGCTTGGCCATTAAAGGTATTGTCTCATCTCAAAGTTTCATAGGATGCATGAATGAAATAATGCTGCTTTGCTCTGTCTCTTCCTGGTCAAGCTGTCTGTAATTAGCATATGAGCTCTGTGTATTCAGACTACTCTGTTTATTAGTCTAGATTAGCTAAATTACCTTCTTCCAGGACAGGAGAAGCTGCTGAGCTAATGTAAACGGTAGAGTAATTACTGTCTTTTGTCTGAAAGATCAGATAACATACAAGCTCTCACTGCAGGCCACGACCTGTGTGATGACATCGCTCCCTGCTATCAGAACAAACATTTGGGGGATAAGAAGTACACAGGTCGGTACATTGGGGAACCAGAGGACACAGAAGGTGATAAAATCTTTTGTAGCTCCTTAACAAACAAAGATGTAGAAAGCAAAATATTTGGAAAACTTCTTCATTTAGTGTTACATACATTTTGAAAGCTATTCTTTGTAGTGAGACAACCCCTTAAAGGGGTTAAGATTAGTTTTTCTTTGCTGGACAAGTCCTTTAAATGTAATCTTGCCATATAGGCTCATGCCTCGCTGAACACTCATCTTATGGGAGGTTTTGTTTTGTCTCAATAGCTGGATGATTCTGCTGTTGCTAAAGAACTAACAATATCGGATTCTGAACATTCAGATGCAGAGGTTTCATACACGGAGAATGGGACATTTAACTTATCCCGGGGACAGACTCCTCTTACAGAAGGCTCGGAAGGTTAGTCATTTTTTTATGTATTGTGTATTATTGCCTTAGGACACGTCCTGTAGTTTTTTTCTCTTAACCCTGTCACTGGGGACTATTTACATGCTTTTAATAAACCCCCCCCCCCCTCCCCCCATATCCATAAACATGACTTATGGCACAATGTAAAAATGCCATTCAGCACTTAGGGTCCAACTCTCAGGTCCTCCACTGATCAGCATAGTTCAGGGACAGCGCTGTACACACAGCTACTCCAGCTCGGCCTCATTCAGTTGAATGCAACGGAGTTGCAGTAACAAACACAGCCGTACCTGTGGGGACTGAACAGAGCGGTAAATGGGATTATGGAAGCATATGAGCTCACTGTGGTCTGCTGAAAATAGTGGACATCACAGGCTCAGTTGTTTCTACAATCCAGGCCTCCTACATTGGTGTACGGACCTTAGTTCTCGAAATAGAGGTGGGAATTCATTAGTGCAACCTGATTTGGAACAAGTAGTTGAGTTCCAGGCTCCAGCTCCCTGTATCTACCAGAGTTGGAGAAAGTGAAAGAACAAAGACAGGCAACCAAAGTGAAAAGGCATGAAGCTTGGTTATGAGACATTCACGGGTAGATATGATTCATTTTCTGAATCGCTCCTACAAAAGGTATGGTGGAAAGCTGTTTTATGTAAGAAAGGGATTATTTACTGTTAGAGCAGTGAAACTGTGGAACTCGCTGCCAGAGGAACTGGTCATGGTGAATTCAATAACAAAGTTCAAAAAGGGTTTGGATGCATTTCTGGGGCGTAATAATATAACAAATTATAGTGACTAGGATTCTGGAGAAGGTTCGTTGATCCAGGGATTATTCCGATTGCCAGAATGGAGTCGGGAAGGAATTTTTTCCCTAAATGAGGACAATTAGTTCCTGCCTCATTGGGGGTTTTTTGCCTTCCTCTGGATCAACACTTTAGCAACACTGTAGCAGAATGGGCTGAACTGGATGGACGTCTTGACTTTTTGCGGCCTTACAAACTATGTAAACCCCCGACCCATACCAACCTCAAAAGACAGAGGGGCGCCCCCAAAGTTTGATCTCAAGAGTCCTTTTACCAAAAGAACCGTGAATCTGTGGAGTAACCCGCTACAGGAGTTGGTCACAGCAAGAACAGGTGAGGGTTTCAAAAAAGACTTTGACACTTATTGAAGACAAAATAATAGTAACACTTATGTAGCCATATCAAAATTCTTGTTGGGATGTAGATCCAGTCTGATCGTGGTTTGGGTAAGGAGTGGAATAATCCTTTTAGGGCAGATTGGTTCATGCTTTCTAGGTTCTATATTATTGGTTAAAACAAAGTTTTTAAAATTTCCTCTAACCCTTCTTTTCATTCGCATCTTCTCCCCACCCTGGGTTGAACTTGATGGATTAGTATGGTTAAAAAAAGGAAAAAACTCTTAGACACCTTTAACTCCCCTTTTTCAATGGTCATCTTCTCCCTCCCCTCCCCCCCCCCCCCCCCCCCCGGAAATGCTAACGGTTACCAAATTTTAACAATCCCTAAACCCGACAACCATAGATTATCATGGCAAATTACAGACCTATCTCCTGCTCAATTCGCATCAAGCTTATGCGAAGATTATTTTAATAGGGTTAATAAGTACTCCCATCCCTGATTAGCCCTGACCAAGTGGGATTTGTACAGGGCCGGCAAGCCAGAGATGGCATTCGTCGAGTTCTTAATATCTTACAATATCTTGACAGGACTAAGACTCCAACGGTTCTCCTTTCTCTCGATGGAGAGAAAGCCCCAACTGATGCGGTCAAAGGCTATCGCCGGGAAGTCCTTTTTAAATTCGGATTTGGTGGGCAAATTTACGCAGCAATATCTTCGCTATACACAACTCCCTCAGCTGCTGTTTTCTCTTCAGGTTTTATATCAAAGCCATTAAAACATTTCAAATTTGGCACAAGACAAGGATGTCCGCTTTCACCCCTGATTTTTGATCTTTGCATTGAGCCCTTGGCGGAACTGATTAGAAGGTCCCCTCTCATCACAGGAGTAGACATAGCTTCTTCCAGTCATAAGACTAGTCTGTACGCGGACGATGTCCTTATTATGTGTCAAAGCCCGGAGGAGTCTATTCCTGCTTTACTAGATATACTTCAGCAATATTCGAGGGTGTCTCTATACAAGTTAAATATTACTAAATCTAACATCTTACCAATTCATTGCCCCCCTCGAGTCCGTTCCGCCTTGCGTCACTTTAATTTTACTTGGTCAGATTCACATATTGTTTATCTGGGGGTCAAGATATTTCCAGACCTGCCTGACACTATTAAACGAAACTGGGAAGATCTACTCTCATCTCTATCTGCTGAGACCTCCAGGTTCAGCCAGCACTCGCTTTCCTGGATGGCTAGAGTTAGCCTAACAAAAATGATTCTCCTCCCTAAGTTTCTATATGTGGCTAGGGCACTCCCCTTTATTATTCCCACAACCCTATTACACAGGCTCCAGTCCTTATTTCTGCGATTCATTTGGGGGGATAAGAAACCTCGCTTTAAAACGCAATACCTTTATCTGCTAAAAAAAACAGGGAGGCATGGCGGTTCCTGATTTAAGGGCGTACAACATTTCCGCCATTTTAGAACCAGCCACTATACACTGGAACACTCCCCATTTACATCACTGGGCATGTATTGACAATGCAGTGCTGTCTTCAGGTTCAATCAAGGACCGCCTTATGGCCCTGACGCTAGGGTTTCCACGACTCCCCTTCTCCCACTACTCCCTTGATACCACACAACACCTTGTCTCGGTGTGGCAAAACCACGTAGCAAAAAAACATAAGGTTCGTATTAGTAAAAAATAGTGCCCTCTATCGTTGTTGTATGGGGCCATACCGGACATTCGCCTAGACCCATGGATCTCAGGGGGGGCCTGGTTGATAGGGGACCTCTTCTCAGATGGAATCTTTAGAACATTTGAGGACCTCTCATCCCAGTATTCCCTACCCAATTCACACTTTTACATCTACTTACAGATTAGACATGCCATCTCCTCTATATCTAATACCCCCTCTCCTGCAACTCATGTATCCCCTTTCCACCATTTCCTACTAGATGATCATCATCGTATGAAAGGGCTTGCAGCTGCTTATTTGACATTAACGGAAGTGGATGAGGAGACTAAACTTGAATATATGACCAAGTGGGAGAAAGAGATGTCTAAGTCTTTCAAAGTAGAGGAATGGTGGAAAGCGGCAGTCTCAGTGTCTAAACACTCTAATTGCATCAACCACTTAGCCCTCTCGAGGAAGATTCATCTCCGATGGTACCTCCCCCCTGTTAGAACGGCCCATATATTCCCAGGCACTTCCAAGATGTGTTGGAGAGACTGTGGTGCAGCCGGCTCTCTATCACATATGTGGTGGCTATGCCCTATCGTTAGACCCCTATGGGCTCAGGTGGAGAGACTAATCCAACATTTGTTTTGCCCTCAGTTCAGTCTCACACAGGAGCTTGCTCTGCTAGACATTGGCACATATGACCTCCCGTACTCCCACCAAACGGTTATTCAACATATCTTGGTTGCTGCGAGATTTACTATAGCTTTTCACTGGAAGTCATTAGTTACCCCGGACTTTGGGGAGGTACTAGGAAGAGTCAACACCCAATTCCATAGTGAAATAAACCTCATTACTCCTCCTCACTTGCTCTCAAAGAGAAAACAGAGGTGGCAGGTATGGGTGGACTCTACTTACGCTGTCTGATGTATTGCAATTGAATACCTGAAGGTTGATCGGACTAGGTGTATTGGGAGTCTTGTACAATGCCTACGGACTATCTGGGTCTTTGCACCTCAACCGAGGGACTTATTCATGATATTGGAGCTATTAGGTCTATTATGCTTTCTTCGTCTAGGCGATGCTACATGGCTTGTTATTGTTAATGTTTTGTGTTTTCCTTTTTGGACTATGTCCTTTATATCTTATTCATGGAATTGTGCTAAATGTTTAAAAAAAAAAAAAAAAAAAAAAGACAAAGGCTAGGTCTACATGACACTGGTTTATGGTTGGATTTTTAAGCGAATTCAGTATTTAGAATCCACAAAAATCCGACTGTAAATCATCCCTATACACCGCAATAGAAAATCTGAGCTGTAGTCTACATAGCTTGGATTTTCTGAGGTCGGATTTCAAATCTGAAATTTGATAAAAAAAACTTAGAACATGTTCCATAATCTGCCGTAAAACAGCGGATTATAATACTGTTCAATGTGGGCTGGCTGAAAACCGACAGCAAAAGCCGCGCAAAAAATCGTGGTAGAAAACGAAAACTGATTGCAAAATACTGTTCAGGGTCTATAACACAATCCAACACTATTTGACTATTGCTGTGTAGACGTAGCCTAACTGTGTAACTTTAATGCTTGTATCCCATCTATGGAGTGTTCCTGTCTAGACAATGTTGTGTCTGCATTATTATCCTCCTAGCATGCACATTTTATTAATGGCATATTCCAACCACAATGACTGGCTTTCAACATTAGGCAAGTGTAAAAAAAGACTATTACCAAAAACATTGCTGCTCTGATTTTGCTTCCTTTCAGAGTTAGAGCAGTTCTTCTCTCCTGCTTGTGTACATGAGCTTCCCTAGGTTACCAATCACCTCTCTGCTGTAGCAGCTCTGGGCTAAATGGTGAAGTCACTCCCTGCTGTTTTATCAGCAGCACAGAAGCTTGTTCAGCTTTCTTAAGGTATGATCACACGGCGTGTTGGATCCGTTTTGGATTCCAAAAGCGCTGCATCAATCGGATCCAACAGGCAGGTGCGTGTTTGGATGCGTTTTGGCTGCAGCAGCAACGCACCCTATAGTTTTAAATAGGGCGTCTGCTGAACGGATCCGAAAGACGCATCACAAAGACGCATGTAAACATGCATCAGCGATCACTCCTCTGAACGCCTACGCGTGTTTTACATTGAAAGCCATGTAAATCAAACTGCACATTGTTAGATGCCTGTTTGGGGTCTGAAACACCGATCCAAACACGCATCTAAAAACGGATCCAAGATCGGATCCAACATGCCGGGTGAACATACCCTTACTGACAGACTTTAACCCTTTAGTTAGTTAGTTCTTAACAGCAAGGTAGTAGGCTACCTTGCTGTTTAGACCCCTCCATTATCAATATCCCTCTAACAGGCTCAACTGGGAAAAGCAGATCTGATATGCCAATCACTGCTGTAGAACTGCCCACAGTCTGAACAGGGAAGGGAGTCTGAAGCTGACTGTGTAGAGCAGGTTATTTGAAACAGCATGGCAAGAATAAATCTTTAAAGGGGACCTGTCACACAAGAGGAGCTGAGCAGATTGTATAGTTTTGGGAAATAATTTAGCAAAACCTGTAATATATTCATTTAAATGTCTACTTATTCTGGGTTAAGGAGTCCAGCAGGCGGTGTTGTTGGTGATTTACAGCTACTCCGTATGCGCACTCCTACCAGGAAGGCTGTCAAATCACTGATGATGAGTGTGCATGTGGAGTATCCGTCAATCACTGATAACACCGCCTACTGGACTCCTTAACCCAGAATAAACAGAAATTTAAATGAATATATTACAGGTTCTGCTAAATCTTTCTCCAGAGAACAATATATCAATCTGCTCTATAACATGCTGCCAGCAGATTAGATAGAACGTTCAATGTGACAGGTTCCCTTTCAGTGGAATTAAAACACCATCTATGAGCCCCACCATAGACTGTATAACCCTGAGGCAAGTCTGAAAGCCCATATTTCTAGTGTGCTACAAACTAGGTTTTTATTATGTTGTATTCTAGATTAACCGTGTGTACAGATTGTTTTCCAAAAAGAATTCTATGAACTGGAATTTCTTTTTATAGATCTAGATCGCCATAGTGACCCAGAAGAGTCTTTTGCAAGAGATCTTCCTGACTTTCCTTCTATCAATCCAGAAGCAACTGGGATAGATGACGAGGATGACACCAGCATTGGGCTCCCAATTGCAGCCAGCCACCCCCATATGTCTGCTGACCAGCTGTATGACGAGCACGAGTCTTCCGAGTCGGAGGTGCCACTTGCAATTGGAGCACAGCAGATCAAAGACAACCTTACCAACTTGGTCACCCGAGGCATGATACAGATGGCATTGGCAGGTGTCACCCAGCAAGCCTCGGGTTTTTTGGAAAATCCCAGGCAGAAAACATATCGGAGAAACTCGAGCTCTGAGCTGGACACTGATGCTGAAGCTGATGACTTTGAGCTACTGGACCAATCCGAGTTGAGCCAGATGGATCCAGCCAACCCACGTGGCCAACAGTGATTTCCGAAAATGGTGCCAGTCCCTTGTGAACATACAATCTCTTAATTTTTTTTTTTTTTTTTTTTTTTTTTTTTAAAAGAGCTCTCATTGTAGACCCGTATCTTCAGACTGTGTCTTCTCAGTGTGTCCCCGTGTGAGGTTTCCATTACTTTAATACAGGACTACCCAGCCTGCTGCTTTCTCACTGTGAAGTCTGAACCAGTAGATTAGTCGAGCTAGAATGAAAGACACAGTATTTTAAAACCGAGTCCCTTCTGGATATTGGACTGGTGCAATAGATCTGACTTTCTCTTCAGTTCCCCATCTCAGACTGAAACTAGATATAAAAGACTGCCCCGGCCGTTGTAGATGTTTTTAACATTTTGGTGATTTGGAGTTAGGGACATTTCAGTGTGTGAATTCTGACCTTGTAGTTCTTGTGTCCCTTCCACAAGGCAATTTTTTTTTTTTTTTTTTTAAAAGATCTGGACTTTAGCACTTAAAAAAAAAGGTGTGTACAGAGAATGGAGTAAAGTGTAGCTCCACCTCAGAACAAGGCTTTCATTTGGAGGATCAGCAGTTAGTAATATAGATGTTTTTGGCTTTGTTGTGTAGATTTTTGCTAGTCTGATTTGTGGTTGCCTCAAACGCATTATTCAGATGCCGTCAACCTGCTGCAAGGTAAGTTTGCACAGTAGTATGGTTGAGCTTTTCAGTAATGGCTACCTTATTACTGGAGACATAATCTATTCAAAAAGGCTCATTGCCAATGAGCTAGGACTAAGGGCTTGTCCCCACGGTCCAGTTTTTCAGCTGGATTTACAGATGGATTTCGGTTTTGAAAGCCATCTGTAAACCAGCTGTCAACCTTTAAGGCTATGTTCACACTGCTTAAAATGGGCCGTATTTCAGTCCATAATTACGCGCCGTACTGCGCGAATTACGGCTGGAATACGGCCCAGCCCATTACGGTAACCCCACAGTTCTCATAGAGAACTATGGATTACGTCTCCTCTCCCTGCTCGGCGAATCCGCTGCGGGGGGAGATAAGTGACATGTGAATTACCAGCGGCGTATACGCGCCGCTGGTAATGCAAGACTATGGGCCGGCAAGGTGCCAGCCTCCCGCCCCAGGCCAATGGCGTAATTACGCCCTGCAAATAAGCCGTGTGAACATAGCCTAACACGGACCTTAAAGGGGTTGTCTCACTACAAGGATTGCTTTTAACGTTAAAGATCTTGCAAAAACAAGTCACTTTGCAATATATGTGCATTAAGGCCTCGTTCACACGGCTTATTTCAGAACGTACTTGCATCGGATTGCCGATCCCTAAAAAACGTTCTTTAAATCAGTTGAAAATCAGTTGCAAATAAGCTTCACTAAGTGTGGCATGTATTTGTAACTGATTTCCCGACGGATTCACCATCTCCATTCATTGTAGGTGGTGAAAACCGTCCGTAAATAATTGACATGCACATTGTTTTTTTCCGTCCGGATTGCCGTCGTTTAATCCGCGGCGGCAATCCGGCATGGAACTACCGGGCGTGTGAACGACGAGCCGTATTTTCTATTGAAAAACAATAGAAAAAAGGCTTTTACTTATTTCTGACTGATTTGCTGACGGATTGACAATCGTCAATCCGTCGGCAAATCCGCGGCGAAATAAGCCGTGTGAACGAGGCCTAACAGTGTCCTACCTAATCCTAGATATCTCCTCTTGTATGGGCTGCATCAGCTCCTCAGGTCTATGAACTGGAATTTCTTTTTATAGATTTTATAGATTTAAACAGCTACCGACCTGTTTGATCTCTCCTGATACAAACTTCGGACATGACACATAGATCCAACGGCCGCTTCTTATTAGTGACCTCTATCGGGTCCCTGCCCGTTCACTTCAGCCTGGTTCAATGCAGAAAGTCACAAAAAATCTTTACCATCCTTTTTCTTGCTTATCAAAAAATATTTTTATTGCTCCTTCAACTTATGAGAAAGTCAATAATGGTAGCGTAAGCACATTAAGGCTATATTCACACAGCTTATTTCGGGGCGTATTTGCGGACATAGTTAGCCCCCCAAATACGTTTAAAAATACGTGTCGCAAGGTTGGACGTATTTCGCATGAAAAAATCCCCCATTTTTTACATGGGGTTTTAACGTCGTGAAATGCCTCGTAAGTGACGGGGGCAAAAATTTTACGATGTATTTACAGGCGAAAATCGTTTGGGGCATATTTTAATTGGAACAATGAAACCTAATTGTTCATTTTTTGAAACTATTTCGGACGTATTTGCGGACGTAATTACGTCCCGAAAATACCCCCCAAATAAGCCGTGTGAACATAGCCTAACATTTTTTAGAATAAATACTGGCGGTGTTTTTAAACTGGCATGTGACATTAATGTGCATCAAAAATCAAAACTCTTCTCTAAGGCTCCTTAGTAGCCAACAGTACGACAGCAGAACCCCCACTTGTTGTTCACGGGTTTTTGACAAAGGGGGGGCCCCCCCCAAAATTTGTCCCAGTTTAAAACCCCATAAACGAACAAGTGGTGTTCCGCATGTCGCTACTGCTTGGCTACTAAGGAGCACTATAGAGAGAGAGTATGATATTGATGCCACATTAAATGTACACATGCCAGTGAAAACGACCGCCACGTATTTTTTAAAGCGTTAAGTGCTTACGCACCATTTTTGACTTCTTATAAGTTAAGGAGCAATAAAAATTTTTTGGGATAAGCAAGAAAAGGGGGGGAAAAGTTTTTTGGGGACCTTTGCATTGAACCGGCTGATCTCTCCCGATAGGCTGCCATGCGGGTTTGTATAGCTACAGCCTGGGGCCCCGCAGCACTCGTTACTGTGGGCCAGTAGTAGCTTCGAATTCAAAACTAAAACCCAAAAAAACAGACGAGGTAAGATGAATCTATGTAGGAGAAAACCCCCTTTAATGGAAAATCCGGGCAGCGGTCCCCACTCACAATTTTTGACGGACCTTTTTTTAGACCCCCGCGTCCGAAAAACATAAACAGTTCATTCTTCCGCCGGGTTTTTCGGGCACAACAAGAACATGTCAGTATGAAGGGGGAGGGCTTGAATCAGCAAACCGCGGAGAAAAGCCGCCCCCTGCGTGCCAGAAACAGAGCAAATACCGGTCGGGATTTGTTGTGTGCTGTGTAATAGCGCCAAAATTTTGGAAGGGTTTTTTTTTGAGGCACCTCATTGCAAGGGAAAAAATGCTACATCCATTCAGTGGCATGCAGCATCCTAGCTAATTTCCCATGAGCCTTTTTGAATGCATGTAAATTTCAGTGGAGCAACTGATGATGTTTAAGTCTTTGCACACCTATATGATGCCTCTCCCTATTGAGGAACATTACTTTTTGGGTTATCAAAGAAATATGGATTTTCCCTAAAGCTGGTCATACATTAAAGTCTCTGTCCACTGGCAAAAAATTTGCAGATAAAATGAGGCAACTCTGCGATAGATCAGTATTAAGCATGTTCTTCCAGTTTTAGGTGTACAGCTCCTATACGAACTGTGTCTCCGGAAAAACCCACAAACGGGCCCGGGTGTAGCTGGTTCTTCTATTTGTGCCCCCTGACAACCGCCGAAATACATCTATACAAAAGGAAAACGGGGGGGGCAAGTATGAGACTGCCATACAGTCACAAAATTGCTCTCCATTACCTTGTATACACAGAGGTTTCTTTTTTTTTCTTTTTTAATGAAAACCTACTGCAGAGTTGCTTCATTTTAGCTTCAATGAGAGAATAAAGGAAATGCACCTGTCTTTTTAATGTTGGCCAAACCACGCTCATTTCAACAACATTGGGCAGCCTTTGACATGCCCCCTGAGCTGGAGATTGGCTGCTAACCATTATCTGGCAGCTATTTGTTCCTTTTAACCACTGAATTAAACCTGGACTGGGGGACTAGCACAAGTGTGCGTATTTAAAGGGGGAGAAAGGTTTGGAGAAAATTAGGGAATGTTAAGGGGATGGCCCACAGCGGTTTTATGTGGATCGAGTCAAAAACCATTTTCCCAACTTCGCCTGTGAACAACAGCGCAGGTTTTTTTTTTTTCTTTCCCATTGCTTATTTTAACTTCATGATATGAGATAGAGGAGAGGGAGGTGACGTCACTTGATGTGGAATCTGAACCTCCGCTATCCAACATGGAATCCAAGGGGCTTAGCCCTATTTAAATGAGACTATCCGCAGACGATTCTGCCTCAGGTTTTTTGTTTTTTTTTTCCCCCACACAAGAACTTTCCAGAATAATATACCAGCCGGTTTGCCTCCCAGATATAGCCAGTAAATTAGTAAAACCCGTAGGTGGTTTATGTGCCTTATCTGAGAGCAGGCATGAAAAGGAAGGAGCTGAGCTCTGTGATATAAAAGGGTTTATGATAGAGGGGGGGTGAGCTCTTGGGTATATAGGGGTTTTAGATAAGGAGAGGAGCTGAGCTCTGGAATAAGGCTTATAATAAGAACTAACCTGATATTAGGGTTATAGAGGATAGAAGGGGGCTCTGAATATAGGGTTTTATGATAGAGAAGAAACGAGCTCTGTGATAAATGGTAATGATGGAGGGAATAAGCTGGCTCTGTGATAATAGGGTTAATGTGGGGAGAGGACTGAGCTCTGTGATATAAAGGGTTTTGAAAGAGGGAGAAGAGGGCCCTGTGATATAAGATCTCAACTTCTCTCACATATATCCCTATATATCACAAAGCTCGCTTTTTTCTCCACATAAACCCTTAAATCCAAGCTCAGCTCCTCCCCTATTATATAACCCTAATATACAGAGCTCCGCTCCCCTCCTCTATCATATAACCCCATATATCACAGACTCAGCTCCTCTCCCTCATCATTACCTAATATCACAAAGTTAGCTTTTCTTCTCCATCTTTAAAACCCCTATTCACAGAGCTCAGCTCCCTCCTTTTTTTAACCTCTATCATATAACCCTTATTCACAGAGCCAGCTCCTTCCTCTACGTATAACCCATAATCCAAGCTCAGCTCCTCTCCTTCATCGTTAACCCATAATCACAGGCTCAGCCCCTCCTTATCATAAACCCATATACAAAGCTCAGTCCTCTCCCTCGTCCTATAACCCTAAATCACTGGCCACTTCTCTCCCCTATCATATAACCCTATAATCACAGAACCAGCTCCCATCCCCAAACCAAAACCCTTTATACAAAAAGCCAGCCCTCCCCCGTCCTATAACCCTATATCACATGGTCAGCTTCCTCCCCCCTATCAATAACCCTATATATCACAGAACTCAGCTCCTCCCTTATCCTATAACCCTATAATCACGACCAGCTTCTCCCTCTTAATAAACCAAAAATATCAAGAGCCATCATCTTTCCCCTAACTATAACCCTTAAAAATCACAGAAATCAGCTCCTCTTCCTACAAAAAACCCTAATATCAAAGCTCAGCGCCTCTCCCCAATCGTAAACCTTTTATACACGACTCACCTCTCCCTTATCAATAACCCATATACACAGAGCCAGCTTCCTCTTCCTCTGTCCATAACCCCATAATCACAGACTCAGCCTCTCTCCCTAATAAACCCTATAAAATCCCAAAAGCTACCTTCCCTTTTCCCCCGTATAACCCTATAATCACGGCTCACTCCTCTCCTCTTATATAATCCTATATATACCAGAGCTCAGCTCCTCTCCCCTACACATCTTGCTTCAGGGGACATAAACCACATGACCGGTTCCCTTTAAGGTGCTTATACCTCTTTAAAAACTTTTTTGGTGAAGCAGCCTAGTTCTGGGTAGATGTTGGGGATACATTTTTTTAATGTGGGGATTAGAGAAAGCTACTATCAGACTCCACAGGCGACAGCTTAACGCTGTGGCAAACAAAAAAGGGTGCCAATCAAAAATCCCCCAAGCACTTTTTGTTTACCCTGCCAAAATTTGGTGGGTTCATGACCGCTTCAAATAGTGGTGGTGGGGGGGGGTCGACAGTAAATAAAATACACATAAGCTGTGTGTGGGGGCAGGGAAAAGTTTTTTTAAAGTATAAAAAGGGAAAAATTATATATATTTTTTGGATAATTCTAATAAGTGCCCTGGAAATTAACGGTGCTTTAAATGTTAATATATAAAAAGTATTTTGGCTCAGTCAGGCAGTTGGAGTTGAAGTGTAGCCGGGTACATTCCTGCCAGAACTTTAAGGCTATGCTCACATGTTGGGTTTTTCCCGTCGAAAAATTAAAATAAACCGACCCTACCTTGATTTCCCCCCCAAGGCTTTTTACTTTACAGAGGAGGTTTTAGCCTCCAAGTTGGATGTGGGTTAGCGCCACATTGCTGCTGCTCAAAGCCAATCTGAGTTGGTTTCACACAAAATTAAGGACATGTCCATTCCTGCCTCCCACCCCCAGTACCAAGGATTTGACATCTTTGGTGCTTAAAATCCGCACAGTAGTTCAGGGTCCACTTTGACGTGTGCCGGCGATTCAAATGAATGGCATTCAGATTACACAAGGATTTGAACTCCAACACAGAATCCACATTAACTTCCTCCTTAAAATCCGTTGTGTGACCTTATCCTGTAGCTACATCCATATTACAGACTTATCCAAATCTCTCCATTTTGAATTTTTTATTCAAAGAACACATAATCAGTGCAAATTTCTCAGAGATACCTGCTGTTAGTAGTTCGTGCCGCTCCATTTTATACAACATCTCATCCGAGATTCAGTAGCAGTTCAGAGCTTTGAACGCTATTGGAGAGACAGCATCAGACTGGCGGCAAAAAAGCGCACAGCAGGTGGAACCCCTGCTTAACAAAGAGGGTTCTGCCTCGAAACATCGCTCGTGCGCTTCTTTGCCGCCGGTCATATGCTCTCTCTCTAAGGCCATGTTCACACGGCTTAAAAGTGAATGTATTTCAGTCCGTAATTACGCGCTGGAGTGCGCAAATTACGGGCTGAAAACGTCCCTGTCATTACGGTAATCCACAGCTCTCATAGAGAACTATGGATAACGTCTCCTCTCCCCGCTTAGCGAATCCGCCGAGGGGGGAGAGAAGATGACATGTGAATTACCAGCAGCGTATACGCGCCGCTGGCAATGAATGTCTATGGGCCGGCGAAGCGCCCGCCCCCGGCCGCACGGCGTAATTGCGGGGCGTAATTACGTCCCGCAGTTAAGCCATGTGAACCTAGCCTAATCGTGTTCAAAGCTATGAACTGCTATTGAATCTCGCATGAGAGGTATAAAGTAGAGCGTCACAAACGACTAGCAGCAAGTACCTAGTTGAGCAGTTTGCACTGTAAGGGGCTGTTCACACGGCTTATTCTGTGACTCATTCCAGCCGTATTGCGTGCCGTATTTGCGCTGCAGTACGGCTCCAATCCGTCCCTGGCATTACGGTAATCCACAGTTCTCATAGAGAACTATGGATTCCGTCTCTCCTCCCCACTCGGCGAATCTGACGCGGGGGGAGAAAGTGACATGCACATTATTTACGGCGTGTATGCGCCATGAATAATTTGGGGTCTATGGAGCTGGCGAGCTCCGCCCCCCCCCCCCCCAACCCCCCCCGCTGCACGGCAGCCGACGTAATTGCGGGGCGAAATCCATCCCGCAATTACGTCGGCTTTAAGCCGTGTGAACCGGGCCTTAATGTGTTATTTGAATAAAAAATTAAAAATGGAGAGGTTTGGATAAGTCTGTTACATCCATGTGAGGAGAGATGTGGGGAATCTCCCAACCAGACTCTTGCTCAATCCATGTCAACTCCCCCCCCACAAAACACGAAGACTGATCCTCAAGCTGGAAGAACCATTTCACAGGCATCGGCATGGTACCTACTGAGGAGAGGCTGGTGCTGCCACCTGGTAGAGTCTGGACTGCCGGCTGTGTCTCCAACCTCCAGATTCAAATGTTGCCGGAGCGAAACTGGAGGTCCAATATAACATCTTATACATTTTTACTTCATGGTCCGTACAAGTGACAAAACCTTGAAGAAATACCAGTGACTACTACTTTCCTTTTTCTCTGATCATTAATATGGAGCTACACTTTGGTCTGAGAGAAGCTCAGCGGTCATCCTTGTCCTTGGTGATGGAGATTGGGGCTTTATCTTGTGTTTGTTCTATGGTGGAGACGAGATCTCCTTTCTTCCAAATCGAATGCATTTTTGATTTTGAATACATTTTGATTTTCACAAAGGTTGTGTGATTTTTGTTCTAAATTTAACAGAATGAAAAAGTCATTTTCTTTTGAGAGCTTCACTGTGCCAATTCTACAGCCCTGGCCATGATTCGTGGTCTTCAATGCATTTTAGCGCCATCTCAAAAAGGTAGGTGGGCTAATGGCAGAATTGTGACTAACTACATGGAAGTTTTTGGTTTGAGTGAATGTGTGAAATAAGATGAGCAAGCAACGCTGCCATCAGAACAGAGACCAGCATGTTTTACACTGCGTTACTAGGTTATGATTCTTGCAACTTTGTCTAGCATTTCATTTCTACACAGAGGGCCCTTCACACTGAGATACTGTGAACAAACAGTACACTTCTACAAATTTTGTTATTTAATAAATTTGCCCAACAGAGCACAAAATGCACAAGCTGGTCCAAGTCGTTTTACTTTTGCCGATAGTCATGTACAAGGCAGCAAACTGCTTTCTTTTGTTTTTTTGGGCAAACATTAACTTTAGCTTGTTTTTTTTTTTTTTTCCTATTCTCTAGTTGAAGAGTGCCGTATTTTTGCCAGTTTTTACTGTGGGCGAGGCAACACTCAGCGGATTGTGCTCTACTGTTCCACGTGAAAGCTGCACCAAACTATGTGACTACACGGCAATCGAAATTAGACAAAGTGTTTTTATTAAATTGCTTTGAGGGAAATTGGTCAAATGTGGTACTATGAAAAAGACAATAGCAATTAGTCTGGTCCCTGGCTTCAAATGCAAAATATCTTAAAGGGGTGTTCCTATCTCAGACATTTACGGCATATTGCTAGGATACCACATCCAATATCAGCAGCACATTACTAACGCAAAAAAGCATTAAAAAAAAATTAGGAATTTTTGGAAAAGCATTTTTTGCTACTTTAAATACTTGAAAAAATATTTGGGTTCTTATGTTACTCTGAAGAACCTAAATTTTTGAAGTATTCAACAGTTGTGTCAGAAAATGGTTTTCCCAAAATTCGCTATGTTCTTTGTCTGAATGTTTTTTGGGCATGTCCTGCCAGCGTGTACGGTGTTTTTCGGTAGCGGTTTTTCAGGCCGGTTTGGCGGTTTTTCAGACCGCCTGAAAAAACCGGCCCCCCGAAAATGTATCACAATTGTGTGCTTATATGGAAAACCCGTGCTAGCAGTCCCACTGCAAGGGTTTTACGAATGTGGCGGGTTTTCCGCTCTTGCCGCTCGCTGCGGTTCGCTCAAAGAAAAAAAGTTGTCGAGCTTCGTTCATTCTTCCGTCCGGTTTCCTGAGACGGATTTAATGAAAGCCTCAATGGGAGGGGAGGGCTGTTCTTCGGCTCACGCGGGCAGAAAAGCCATGCCCCCGCCCCCCCCACCCCCGCGGCTGACGAAACGACAATACCAGCCGGCAAATCCGACCGTATTTGGTCCACTGCCGTGGGAAGGCAGCCTTTTAGTGTTTAGGTAGGTTCACTGAGGCTTAACTGGGGGTGATTTCGCCCCGCAATTACGGCCGTGGTTGGAACGGGAGCGGTAGCTTCTTGGGGGGGGCACTTCGCCGGCCCAATAGACAATCACTGACTAGCGGTGCGTATGTACGTCCGTAGAAAGTTGACATGTCAATTAATCTCCCGCCGGGGTGTGAGGAGACGTAATCCATAGTCTCTATGTGAACTGGAATTACCGATGTTTACTGAATGGGCGTTTTCGGCCCGTAATTGCCGCCACTTCTGGCGCGTAATACAGACCGAATACGGCCCATTTTAAGCCGTGTGTGTACAATTGCGCGAGTTGTGAGTCGCAGATATGTGGATTGTTTGCGTTTTGTTGCCATACGAGCGTGTACCTATGCTCATTTTTTAAAAACAAAACCTTTTGGATGTGCAGACCAAATATTGTTTTTCTATATTGCTAGGATATCCCATAAATCCTTGATAAGTGCATTCCCACCCGTGGGACCCACATCTATCTTTTTTTCGTTACTTTTTTTTAAAATATTTTTATTCAAATTGTATTAAAAGATTTTTTGATATTACGTAACAAACAACCCATCCTCCCCCCTAGTTGCAGCGGGGCATCAAATACATTGAATAGAAATAAAGGAACCATATTTCTGACATGCACGCATTACAAACACGTTCTATGTTGAATTGAGGCACAATGGTAATACATAATATATATATAATCAGGACCACTGATTCTAAGATGAATAAACTATTGGACAAAGAGAGGTGCAGAAAAGCAGTAGTACAAAGATTAGGAGAACATTAGTAAATTATTAACCTATGGTGTACCACCTCTCGAGATGCTAACCCAGATTCATCAAGCCAGGGCCAAACATTTATAAAATTTGGGAATAGATCCGATCTTAGAACAAGTTGACCTTTATTATACCCAAAGGATCGGTTGATTTTTTAATGTGTATTCGTATAAAACAAATCTATTTGGAAAGTGCGCTGAATATACTGGAATGAAAAATTAACCTTTATTAGAGATTATTAAAATAAATATTTCCAAAATGCAAAAAAATGATAATAGAAGGAACAAGTCGACAGCACTACTAGATATATAATGATATAGAAATTATAAATGGAACCAGGGCAAAAGGAATTATAGAATGTAGTAGGGTAAAGATGAGTTGTACCACCGGATAAAGTGGTGTCCTACCTTAAACCCTACCTACATAAAACGTGGGTGAAAGCGTTCCAATAAGACGGTTCCACCTGGAACCTAGCCCTACCACTTATAGTGCTGTCCTGTCTGACAAATATAGAAATGAAGCAGGATAAACGATATTATTAATAAATAAACACATCAGCCAAAGAAAGTATCGCATGAATATGTTACAGTGTATCGAGTGTTGTGGTGAATTATAGTTAATGCAGATTAATATGCACACCGCTATAAACATCTCACTTACTTGATACAACCAATGAATCCCGTATGTATAAATTAAAACACATCCCTAAATGTGTGAAGTATCGTATTGAATATTGTCTACAATGTATCCAAAGTTGCAGCAGAGTAATTTGCAGTATCGTGAGTCTATATGTTAGTGCAAATAATATGCACACGCTATAAACCTTGTTCTCACTTTCGATACCACAAGAATCCCAACATGTGTGCGGCTCCCACAAACGCCCATGTCAGGTGGCATAAATAAGTGGGCTATGGATGTTGTGCTGAAAAAAGTTGTAAATGGAGCGTATGGCTCCAAAAAACGGGTTACAGCTGTTGTGCTGGAAATAGTTGTAAATGGAGCGTATGGCTCAAAAACCAGGTTACAGCTGTAACCCGGTTTTTTTGAAGCATACGCTCAAATTTACAACTTTTTTAGCACAAACATCCATGTTAGCCACGCTTTATTTATACCCTGATGGTGGCGTTTGTGGTGAGCCGAAAATGTTGGTGATTCGTGTGGTATCGTAAAGTTGAGGAGGTTACTATCTGTGTGTGCATATTATTTGCCACTATTATAACTCACCGCAATTACTCTTGCTGCAAACTTTTGGATACATTGTAGCATATTCATACGATACTTTCTTATGGTGATGTTGTTAATTTATACATACGGGATTTTGGTGGTTTATCGTAAGTGAGTGTTATCTTTAGAGGATAGAGTGAGATGTGAGATAGAGCATTACTATAATTCACCACAATCCCTCGTTGGATACACTGTAAATAGATTCATGCGATGTGACTTTCTTATGGTGATGTGGTATGTGTGTTTTATTTTTATGTGTTACGCATATGTCTTTCCTGTTAATTTATATATTGTCAAGAGGACAGCCTATTAGTGGTAGGGCTAGGTCCAGGTGGGACTCGTCCTTAGTTGGACGCTTTCTGTCCACGTTTTTGTAGGGTGGGGTTTAAGGTAGGACACCACTTTATCCTGTTGGGTACTCATTTTTCCCTTCTACATTCTTTCTTTTGCCCTTGGTTCCATTTGATAATTTCTATATCATCTATATATCTAGAAGTTATGTGGTCTTTTTCTTCTATTATCTATTTTTTTGTTTTGGAATATTTATTTTAATAATCTCTATAAGGTTAAATTTTTTATTCCATTATATTCAGCGCACTTTCCAAATACGTTTGTTTATATGGTATATTGCGTGGATTTGGAATTGGTACCTATTATTGTTATCTAACTTTTCTGTAGGTATTTTTGTGATTTGTTTATTAATATATTCACCAACCGTCGGACCCCTACCATCTAGCTAGTGTTGTGCTATTCATTTAATGGCATGATATAATAGATGTGCTATTACTATATTTTCTAAGGAGATAATATTAATGTCTTCTGCATACCCTAAAATACATACAAATGGTGATCAAGGTACATTAGTGTGGCAGACTTTATTTATTAAGGCCCTATCCTCCCTCCAGAAATGTTTCAGTTCCATACAAGACCAGAGCCATGTATAGCTGCATGTGAAGCTTCACATTTTGGACATGTATGTTCCAGGTATACACCCATGCTTATCTTGAAAATCAGGGGAGCAACTAGAATTCATAGGGTCCTATAGCAAAATGAGAGGGGCTCTACCACCTAATGAAAATAAAGCAAAACAGAAGTACAAGTAGCAATATCTTAAGGTATAATTTATAGTACCATATATCAGGGAACCCACATAGCAGAAAACCACCACCTATTTGTTCTACATATATGGAACACGCATGTTCTATGTATCAAGTGGGCACCCGCGCTCCACCTTCGGGAATGTATAGCAGCTGTCTATGGTTAGTTACAACTCATTCTCCATTTATTTCAAGTTCTGAGTACACCACTCGGCTCTACTTGGAACTTCCAAAGGACAGAAGGTAGAGTACAGTCATGGCCAAAAGTTTTGAGAATGACACAAATATTATTTATCACATGATGCTGTTGCCCTGTCTGGTTTTTTTTTTTCCAAATTCAAAAGGCGGGATTATGAAAAGAAAGACAACAGCAAACACTTATCAGATTCGAGATCAGCATATCAACAGTCCATAGCAGTAGTACACATGCAAACTGTCTTAATATGAAATATTGTGTACATTGTGCTCAAATGTTATGTACCAAAGTTAACCAGTGATGTATCCCTTTGTGACCAGATGCAAGAGAGGTTCATTTTCCATTGGTTCAATTGGGAACTAGAAGGAAACAGCCATACTGAGCATGTTAGAGTGCAGCACCTGGAGGAGATCCGCCGGTATTACTTTAGCTACGCTCAACTCTGTGGAGAAGCTGATATATGTTCACTATAAATAATCGAACTCAACAGTACATATGTATAAAAAAGAAGTGAAAATAACAAGAAAAGGAAAAAGAAAGGTCTGCCGGTCAACCCCCCACCCCCCCTGCCGGCAACTCCCAGATCAGATCTTCGCAATGTGTGAGGAGGTCAGGTAGAGATAGCTTAACTAAAAGTGCGGTAATGGTTTTCGTACCAGCAAAGGCAAACCAATCGTCCCAGGTCTGCAAAGTGCTTCCTGGTTTGGGAGAGCGAGTCTGCACGGAATTCGCTCCACAGTTTGAGATTGTGGTAGTCTCCTGGAGCCAGGAGGAAATAGACGGGCAAGCAGTAGATACACCACAACAGGTCGGTATCACCAATTTGCCGCAGACCAGAAACCGCAAAAGCTGAGTTCTGAGGAGGATATGGCAGGGGGATATCAAAAGAAACAAGGAGCAGGGCCGACCTTGTATTAAAGGAGCCCGTTATATCACATGAATGAGGTCAAGGAAGTGCTCCTGCTCCAGGAAGGGTGTTGTGATATGGAGCAGTTCTCTCACCACTGTGAGATAGGGTCCCTACCTGTCTGTCTTACAGCGCCGTAACATATATTGATGCTTCAGTGGTATTATGGAGTGTTGTAGGGCTTGGGACTCTTTACCATGCGGTGTATGTAATTACTTTATAGTTCATTCTGCGCTTGGTGGATGATGGAAGATTTGTGGGCCAGGGTGAATGGTTTCTTGTTCCTCATTCTCCGCCCCGCTGATGAACTCTGTTTCCTACCTATGCTCCTCCCAGGTCTTTTTGGAAGGAAATTTTTCGTCACCAAATGAATCGCAGTTAACCCATATATTTTTGAATGCGTGTGTCTTCCCAGGGAGTTGTCCAGTCAAGCACCATGATTCGAAGGTCAAGTGAGGCATTGGAGGGTCGAGATATTGGATCTCCTGTTAGTGGAAGTAAACTTTGTAGCTGATAGTAATTTAAATCTTGATTAGGTTAGATCGTTTTCCATGTCTTCCCTTCCAATTCGAATAGGGTTTTAGCGAGTATGGAACTGAAGATAGTACGCTCATTGCCTGAAAGTCATACAAAAGGGACTTCCACGTCCTCAGTCGGGAATTTAAGCTAATGCTGTATAGTTCTTGGTATCCCCGGATTACCCGTTATGGGTGTCAGTTGTCCCCCTGGTTTAAATAGGGACATCTTGCGAGGGGAACGCCCTACAGATTGAAAATTTGAGTTGTGCGCGCTTATCAATGTTGTCAGTAGTCCATGAGGGCGTTGTGGTAGGAAACCTTGGCGTCAGCCATGGGTAGGGCCGCTGTGGGAGCGCCATAAAAGCAAACAGTCTCAAGCAGTACCCACAAAAATTTCAAATGGGCATTGTTAAAAGTGAATCCAGCGTTGGCACGCCATGACTGAGGCCAGGTAGTACAGGTGGAAAAAATAAGGAGAGTGCGCAAATCCTCCCTCTCTCTTGGGTACTTAGTGAGCACTAGATGGTGTCTAGCCTGGTGGTTGTTTATGTGCTGTGATTACAAATACGGAGGTTGACTTACGCAGTGGCGTCGTTAGATTAGAGAGAGAAAAAGTTCTTCGGGAGAAGAATGGGAATGGTCTGGAAACAGGTTTAAGAGCCGCGTGGGAGAATATTCATTTTGGAATATATTTATTCTCCCTATCAAGAAAAAGTGTCTTCATGTCGCCACTTCATCAAGTCCTGTTTCTAATCGTGGAGAGCGTAACGGTTTTGCAAAGTTCAGATCCAAAGGCTTTTTCTGGATTTGCAGGATTCTTGACACCCAAATAGGTGAAAGAAGTGTCTCTGCCCTGAAAATGGGAGGTCAACTTCAAGGGTTCGTGTGGGTGTGTGGTCTGTAAGAATTGAGGCTTAGCGCCACACTTTGGAGTCATGTTCACTTTAGTTGTTGACTATGAGATCCCAAAGTCTTTTAGCACTCGGAGCACTGGCTGAGATAGTGTGTCGCTTCAGGGTTCGGAAGGTATAGAGGAAGATCGTTCTGAAATGCCGAGTATTTTATGTTGTTTTGTGATTGGCATATCTGAATACCCTGGATTTTAGAGGCGTTTTAGAGCGTATGCTTGCATAATATGTTCCATAACTAGAATGTAGGGGGAAAGGGGGCATTCCCTGTCTTGTACCATTGCTATATCTGGAACGGGGAGGTGATTAGAGAGGCCATGTTTTGCGGATTTGTGCATGCGGTGAGTGATAGAGGCAAAGTATCTGTTCATCATTGCCGGAACCAGTCTAGTTCTGTTCCAGCACCCCTGCAAAAGGACCCGTTAACCCGGTTCAAACGCCTTTTGTCGTGCATTCTAGAGATAAAGTGTACGCAAGGGATCTATGAGGCCCTGACATGATGCAAGAGGGAAAAAGTCTTTTGTAAGTATTGTCCCTCGCGGCTTCTCTATGAGGAACAAACCCAACTTGATCGATGAGGTGGTTATGTGGGACTCGAGGCAGGGGGTTTGGGCGCATTGCCGATCAATTTAGCAAAAGCTTAGCGTCAGTGTTTTATAAGGGAGATGGCCTGTAACTTTCGGCAGAGCGCTGGATCGTTTTACCTTTCCTTTGGGGATCATGGGTAATGGAATGCTATCATGTGAAATCGGTTCAAAAGGCGAGCAGAAGGCCCGCTCTATTGTAATGCTCGACGGAAGGGAGCGGATGAGAGGGAGTCCGTTAAATTTTGCCCTTGGTTTATTATGTGTGTTTGTCAGATGTTTTTATCACATACAGAATACGCAAGTGCAATCATATTATGATTAACAAAAGCTTTTATTGACAGTTAGAATGAGTTAATGCAGACAAGTCAATATTTGCGTGTTGACCCTTCTTCTCAGGACCTCTGCAATTCTCCCTGGCATGTGTTCTCCAATCAACTTTGACCAATCCTGACTGATGTGCAGTCCATTCTTGCCACAATCAATGCTGCATTTTGTCACAATTTGTTGGTCTTTGGTTGTGTGTCGGTCACTCCCGTCTCTTGTGTGATTGGGGACACAAGTTCTAATGGGATTTGAGATCTGGGGAGTTTCTCAGGCCATGGCCCAAAAATCTCTATGTTTGTTGTTCCCTGAGCCATTTTAGTTATCCACTTTGCTTTATGGCAAGGTGCTCTCCATCTGTGTGCTGGTGAAAAGGCATTGTTGATCACCAAACTTGCTCTTGGGCGGTTGGGAGGGTAAAAGTTAGCTCTTGGAGGACATTCTTGGTACCATTCTTATTCATGGATGTGTTTTTAGGCAACAGACTGTTAGAGAGCCGATTCCCTTGGCTGAGAAGCAGACCCACACATGAATGGTTTGTCTGGAATGCTTTTACAGTGGATGAGATCGAGACTGGTTTGGTATCGCTCACCTTGTCTTTCAGAACAAGCTGTTTTCCATATGTTCCGCAAACATTCGGATAAGGGGTTCATCAGAGAAAAATTACTTTACACCAGTCCTCAGCAGTCCACTCCCTTGTGTCTTTGGTAGAATATATCAGTCTGTCCCTGATGTTTTTCTCTGGAGATGGATAGTGGCATCTTGTGTCGTGGCCCTCCTTGACATCGCCAGAGGCCTTTGCTCCATGAGTCTCCACACCTCCCACAGTGCGTGTGCGTGACTCACACCTGCCTGTGCCTATTCCTGAGTGCAAGCTCTGCCACTTGCTGGTAGCCCGATTCCGAAGGCTGAAAACCATGTTTTAAGAGACGTGGTCCTGGCGTGTCTGCTGGTCTTTCTTGTGGCGCCCTGGAGCCTTTTGTTTGGCAAAATGAATGCCTCTCTCCTCTGAATTCCTTGATGATTGCGATAGATTGTTGACTGAGGTGCAATTGTCGTTTAGCTGCGATAACTCTCCTGTGTTAGGCCAGGTTTTGTGCAGTGCAATGGATGACTGCACTGTTTTTCTTTAGAGATAACCAATGGTTTAGTACAGAAGAGAAACAATGATGCCAAGCAACAGCCTCCTTTTTAAATGTGTCCTCGTGGTTGTGATTCTATTATTTGTAACTCATGAAGATTGATCTCCGCCCTGTCCTCATCAACACCAACACCTGTGTTTTTGTTTTTTTTGTTTAAGAAATATTTTATTAAAGATTTTGAGCCACAATACAAAGAAACATAGTGAAAAAAGAATCAGTGAGGTACAAAATAATCCAGTTTGTTTATTAAGCTAGGTCGTACCCTATGTAACGAGTCATGAGTATAGTCAAACCCAATTACACAAAAAATGGACAATGTGTTTGAAAAAGCCATGAGATTTAATCAAGAAAGAGAGAATTAGTTAAACGTAAAACTCACAAAACCAATACTGGATTGGATGGTCTCAGCACAAGCAGTGATGCATAATTGTAACTGTGTCAGGTCCTTTTTCTGAGGAATTCAGTACCAGGGGGGGGCCCCTCATCATTCGATACCTGTACATTCAAATTAACAGCAGAGTGGTCAAACGAGTGTCGATAGGATAGGGGTCGCGCCCAGAGTCCACGTACTGTCCATCTAGTGGCGGGTGTCAGCAACAGCAAAGGGGACAGGCAAGTCAGCGGTGTACTGCTGGTCAGAGGGTTCAAGGGACGAGGGGAGGCTAGGTTGTCTGTCGACCGTTCAAGTCTCACGTTAGGGAGGCGGTGGTTGTATTTGCAGTCTGAGTGCCCAGTGGAGCCGAATAGGAGCTCTCTAGCATTACCAACCCGTTATGGCGAAATCAAAGACATATGCTCTTAGTTATTTCGCCCTTTGGAGGGTGTCGAAAAGGATGAGAGGTTTGTCCACTTGTTTTAAAAATTGTTCTCTGTTACATTGTCCTTGTCGGGCTCCGCCTCGAGCTTATCGACCACCAAGTACTGCTTCCAAATTATCCACCAACAGAGACATGGGGTGGTGTCTGGGTAGGTATTTAAGCCAGAATCAAGTAAGAGACAGTCGGGTCTTGGCAACCAAAATCCCACAACCTGTGTTAATTGGGGAGCAATTCACTGTAAACGATGTTGTGTGCTCCTTTTAAGGCAGGCCTGCAAAAATGAAGTGGAAATGTGTTTGTTTGGGGGGAAAAAGTTCATTTTCTAGGCAACTATTGAATTTGCAATTTTAGATTGCGTTAAGCTGAATCACTCTTTATAAAAGTTCTGAGTATATGCAAAGTGCCATTATAAAACCTGATGCAATAGTCTTTTGTAAAGTTTACATTTGTAGCATTCTCAAAACTTTTGGCCATGACTGTAGTGAGCAAGAGCAACCTTCTCTCTATTCTGCATGGTGATATGTGCCAAAAATGTCTAAAATGGGAACAACTCTTTAAACGAATGGATTAAAGGAGGACATTATTAAGTTTTCAGCACGTAGGAATGGTTGTGTGGTTAAGATATATAACTGACGGGACCTGTTCTGACACTAGTACGCAAGTTGTCCAGAGTATCTTTTTATTCTGACTGGTGAAAAAGAATTAGAATAGAGGAGCGGCCGGACATTTACACCATCCGTTCAGTCAGACTATGGTGTACCGATGAAAAACCAAGCATCGGATCCATGGACATGGGGCTCGCTGTGCCCATACTGACTGTAAGGTGGTTGTTAACAAGGCTCGTTTTAACTCCGTGTTCACATCGCTTTTTAGATTAGTTACGGGAACCGACAGAGCGGACCAGAATATGTGACCGGATTGAACAATTTAGCAGTGAGGTTTATCACTGGGGCTATAAGGAACTACGCAGCGGGCGTTCAATGAGAGATCGTGCTGAGTGTGTTTCCCCTCCTGTTTTCTTCTGTTGTTTATTGTTAGAAGGCTTTCTTTTGGGCCTGTTTTCTTCGTCTTTGTAGAAAGAATTGCATGTCGCAATTCTTTTTTTGATCGTGGTCCGTAGTGGGTGTGTCTGGAGCCGACATGGGCAGGAGGGAAACACGCGCGGCGATCTCTCATTGTGAATGCGCTGCGTGTGTTCCTTATAGTCCCGCGCAGTGTTACAGACTCACTGCTAATTATTAGATCCGTCTTCTGTCGGTCCATTGTGTCTGGTCTCCGAGATCGGATCTAAAAGCGGTGTGTGGGGGGCGTGGTACTGCATGTGAGCAGTGGACCGCGTAGAAGATAGAAGCTCACTCTCAGGAATCTGCTTTTTTATACAGTAAGCCTGCTAAAATGAGTCCCAAACACCTGCAAAAAAATGTGAAGAAGCCTGCACAGGCTCCCATCTGTCGCGGGGATGTCTCCGCATCTCCAAATTATTTTTCACCCCTCAGGACCTAGAGGGTGAAGTGAACTGCCCTCCCGCGCGTCCGGCGTCATCTTTCCCCGGCTCCCTCCTCACGAATTGAGGAGCGCCCTCAACTCTGGCGGTGCAGATCCTGGAGCGGTCTCACACCGCGGTACGGACGCTCCTACGTCATGCTCGCTGCCCTTCCGATCCCCGGACAGAAGGCCTCCGCCTCGCTCCGGAACCGAGGTGAGGTGTAGCTTGCACCGGATCCCAGCTCCTGCCGGTTGACACGAGACGCACATCAACCGCAGGATCTAGATGGGTTGACGAGCTGCCCTCCCGCGTCATGCCGCGCCATGATTCCCCGGCCTCCCTCCTCACGTGATTCTGAGAAGCGACCCTCACTCTGATGGCGCTGCTACTACCTGGAGGTCGGCGCTCTGACCAACGCCGACGGCGCTCTGCGATCTACTGCTGCACGCTCCGATACCTCGGGTACAGAGTTGCGTCCGCCTTTGTTGCGGAGTCGGGGGTCTGTGGGGGGAGCCGCTCCGGATCCCTAGCTCCTGTGCGTGCAACAAGGCGTACGTCAATACCACAGGTGACGAGACACGAGCCCGGGCGGTCTGTATACAACTGGCCCCTCTCCTTCCACTCCTCTTGGCCGAGGCGACCTTCCTCCGGGTATGAGCTTAATATGGGGAGCCCTGGTGTGCAGGAGAATTGCGGTCGCCTGTCTCGACCTGTTCGACTCCTCTGTCGTCCATCTGCACACAGCCGCACGAGGGGAGCGGAGGCGCATCTTTAAGTACCAGTATCCCCTCTAGGGATCAGGTGACAGCTACACAGGTTACTCATTACAGCTTGCTCAGGCACAGTTTAAGCCTCAGGGGAGTATTGTCAGACGCAAATGGCCACCACGGTCATCCCAGGATCCTGTGCTGTCCGGGCGAATCTACAACTTGAGTGTAAGACCCCAGAGAAGCCCCTGCATTGAACACATCAGCTAATTGGGGCTGCTGAGTCCTCTTTGCTTCCATCACTGCTAGGGCCGTATTGGGGCAGGACAGTCCTATATCTCTGCTACCCACCTGACTAGCTGTCTCCAAAACCGGGCACCTTCCGGACATCAAGACCACCAGGAACCTACCTGGGCACTAACGAGCCCCTTGCCACCTCATTTAGGATGGGACTTGCGTAGGCAGGGTGTAGCTCAATGTGGTGTCTGCACAGGCAGGGACGACAGCTTCTGCCCCTTGATTCACACTGGGAAAGACTCCAATCACCGCATCCTCCCCCAGGCCGGAGGTTTTAGGATGGCGCTTTCATCACTCCGACTCAATCTGTGTTGTAGACTGAGCCAGCAGCTGAGTGGTCGTCACCCATATCTCATAGCGACTAGTGAACCAACTTCAGCAACAGCTGGACTCTAACCGGGGTCCCCTTCCTGGGCACCTGTCTCCAGCCCCCAACAAATGACGTGTGTGGCCCGCCTCAACCTCTCAATGCTTCCAGCCTTAACAGACTGATCCTAGAGGGTCACCTCTTTGCCTCGTTATCAACTCCAGAGGAGGCCCTGCGGAGTGTTGTGTGCACGCACACCCAGAGCTGCAGGCATTACTCGCGCTACTTCCATCCAAAAGTGATTATGCAACAGATAAGCCGAGATCTCCAGCGCAGGAGTGGCATCGGGAGCTCCAGCGGTTTCAAGCGGAAAGTGAGTCCCAATCTACAGGCAAAAAGTAAAACATAATAGAACAGGCCTCAAAATGTGCTAGAAATCTCAAGTGTAGTGAGTCTACAGGGCCTAGTAGCTGCTCAGGCTGAACGTCAGAGAACAGCTGTTCGTCTCACTTGGGCGGGACCTCGAAAATCGCCAGTAGACGCATGCAATCGTCAGAATCTCGTGATCTTGCTATGGAGAATAGTCAGGACCTCGGAATAATACCTAGTACTAACTAATATGTTGTTTACCATTAATTCTGGTCCGACCAGCTGGGAAACAACAATAGTTTTGACCGGGCTCTACCGGGCTCTGCCGAACCTCAGAAACAGGGACCCGGATAGGCCAGGGACGTGATACTGCAGACTCCACCTATTTTACCATCAAGGATGAGATCCTGATGGACTAAGCCCGCCTCATGCAGGCAGTGTTGTTTGAGAACTCGCAAATTAAACCGTCTTTCCGGACCTCTCCAGGTCGTACCATCTGTACGGATGCGCTCGGCCACTCAAACCCATTCTAAGGGCTGCTTCAAGACCCGGACAAAATTCAATACAGATGGGGCTTTCCCTTCGCCTGCTTTGTGTACAGGTCAAGCATGGAGACAGTTGGTCACTCTTCGGATTGTGACCCTCGTATCTCCAATCCTTCACTAGCGACACTGGGGCTACCATGATTGAGATTCCGACTGGTCCATTGCCACGGATTCTCGTGGTCTTCCAACCAGGGCCCGCTGTTCCTCGAGAAAGACCATGATCCATACAGCTTCTTCACCTCCGCAAAGGACTTCAGCGCTCTACAAGACGGAGGAGGAATGCGAGGATCTGTCTCAGTGGCAATGGGGACTCCACCACGTGACGGACTTTATCCAAAAGAACTGTTGTGATAATTTTATTTCTTTATGCATGCTGTTCCTCTTCTTGGGTGAGTGGTCAGTGAGTTGCTGCTTTGTCTCTTAACTGTTTTTTCTAGGTCTAAGATTCAGCTTCTGTATGCCTGTCTAAAACGATTGTTCAGTAATGTACATAAGGGTGTTCGCATTTCTATCATCTTGTGTGCATGTAAGTTATCGCTTACTATTTCAGGCCTTGTCCATTGCTGATGTCTAAAGGAGCCCGTGCGTACACCCTGTTGGGATATAAACTATCCCTTCTCTATATTGTCTTTGACAGATGCCTTCTAATGGCGCACCAGGCAGTATTACACCCTTAAATAACTTAAGCTCCGGCAATCCCTCTTTAAATTTTTTTATGTTTTTTATTGTATGTCCTCTCTCACACCCCCCCTCTTTTCGTGCCCCCCTCCTTTTTTTTTTTTTTTTTTTTTGTTGTCGTCTTGTGTATCTGTTTTTTCTCTCCTTATTCGCCTGCCCTTCCACCCCTTCCTCCCTTTCTCATACATGCCTGCCGATTTTTGCCGTGATAGAATATTCCTGTGGAGTTACGTTATTCCAATCTGATATTGCTCTCCTGCCCTATTGTTCGCCATGCTAAATTTGCGCTACGCCAGCATGTCACGTTGCTCCCCCCAGCAGCGTACTGAAGCATGCGTTTACTTGGCTTTATTGCAGTATTAGCCTTGGACATACTTTATGCTTCGTGGAGGCCTGTGTTTATGTAGGCCAATTTGTTTTAATGGTGTTGTGTTTGGTTAATTCTTGCCCCACATACCCAGCGTGGTCGTGTTGATAACCCCATCGTTAGCCCTCTTTTTGTCCCATGGTTTCGGAATGTGTTTTCTTACTTACTTTTCCCCTTATGGCGACGATGTAGAAGTAACATCTCCTTAATGGTAAATGTGTGTTTCAATGTGCCCGGAAAAAGGGGTTTTGGTCGCAGATACTTTTTACTGCCACAACAGAGATCCCACCTTTTCTGTCTGGCTCGCCAAGAGTACATCTCCTGCAGGATCACGCTAACGTCATCCGCTAAACATGGTACTTCCCTGCCTGGTACCAATAGTCAGCAAGTCCCTCTCAAAAGACGATAGGGTGTTGACATTTTTATCCACAAGTCCCGTCTCCCGTCAGGGAATGGACGTCTTTACAGCTCCGGACGCTAGGGCTTGTGTGTGATGTGCAAGAATGCAGGGACATACTTATTACAATTTGTGCTAATCTCTATGCTCCCTATACATTAACGCAAATACGCCTTTTTGCTCAAGGGTGTGGAGGACCTCACTTGGCTTGTGCGCTTAGGGTCAAATTATCCTCTGTTGGAGATTTTAATTAACTCTCCAGATCCTGATACTGACTCTTCGTCGGGTCGTTCGGACCTTCCCACACATTGTGTAATCAATAAGGTTAAGATAGTCTGCTACACATACATGCAACTCTTGATGTGTGGCGTACTTCCTGCGCCCTGGATGAGAGAGAACTACACTTTTTTCCCTTGACCACACCAAACCTATGGTGGGGGTGGATCGCGTATCTTGACTATGTTATACTTCCGAACACTCGCTTCTCCCTGTTTGCGACAGACTGCGTTTTTGGGACGGCTCGCTGCATTCGTGTTTACTCCGATGTTGCGCACTCAGTGCACGCTGTGACTTGCCCATGCCTCGCTTTCGCACGGCGCCTCCTTCGCTTGGAGAATTAAATGAATGCTCTCTTAAGATGCTCTGTGTATGTGTGCAGGCAGTTGCAGGTTTCCGCAGTATCAGGACTTCAAGACATTCACTTCGCGTGACTTTACGTTTCCAGGTCAGGTGGGAGGCGCTTGAAGTGTGTACTGCGTGGCATAATCATTAACATGGGGCGCGCTTAAAAAGAGAACTCGGCAAGACAAAACTTCTGTCCGCCTATTAACTAAGTTAACTTAGTTGAGATTCCCACAAAACCTCTGGCGCTTGATGTCGATCTTAGAGAACTGACGCAACTCCGCCATGATATTCTTTTGATCATGGAGTCGTGAGAGTTAGTGCGGGGGTGGCCCCAACCCCAACCCCCCCCCCCCCAATTTTTCGGGGGAAATTACCGTCAACTTTGTGCTACGCGGTCTACGTCTGGGATATAACATGCCGGGGACGATAACTTTAGCCAGAGCCCTGAGGGACAGGGGTTCTTCCTATTTGTGTCCACAGATAAAAAAAACAGGATGGGAGGATTGGCGTTCATTACTGGGGGTGTCATCCTTCGCGAGGCCTTCGGGGAGTATTACTCCAACCTATATAATTTCCCTCGGCCCAGATCTGCTTGCATTCTCACACGCGTGCCTTCACAGCCCCTGGATGATACCTTCGGAGACGTCAGTGCCCCGTACTCTGCCACCAGATGTGTAATGGCCTCCCTGGGGAGCCTTTTCACTCAGGCGGGAACGTGTGATTTCAGCCATTGTGCCCTGTCCGTGGGTAAAAGACCCAGGACCTGATGGTATACAAGACTAAATTCTAAGAAGACCCTGCGCATGAAGACCTCTGCTCCCCACTTTTTTAAAGTCTTTAATTCGGTTTCGATTCCTTCCCCTTTGACCCGTTGCACCTTTCAAAGCCCATATCGCAGTTATCCCCAAAGAGGATAGTAAAGGACCCAAAATCTCTGCCCAGAGCTACAGACCATTTCGTTATCATTTCGTGTGTGCGAAAGTTGTACGCTAAACTGATTGCTTTAGGCTGACCCCTCTCGCTGGGTGACATTATACACTTGGACCAAGTGGGCTTCATCCCTGTGTGAGGGAGGCGAGGGGACAACACCCTGAAGAACGTTTAGTTAATTAATCATAATTAGAACAGTTAAACACGACTCACCTGTATGCTGCTCTTCACTCGAGCCGAAAAGGCCTTTGATCCGGTTGACTTGTGGCTGCTTCCTTCTCGGGCGTCTTGTCCTCTCTGGGAATTAGGCCCTACCCTCCTTGCGAAGATATTCGCACTATACCGCTCTCCTGCGAGCTCAGGTGCGGGTCACTGGGATCCCTTTCGCCCCCTTCACTGTCATCGCTAGCAATGGTACCAGGCCAGGGATGTACCTCTCTCCCCGCTCCTATATGCACTGGCGCGATGGTGGAGCATCTATTGCAGGTCGTACGGCGGATTTCTTTATTCACGGGATACGCTGTGGCAAGTAACAACACGATGAAATTATTCTGCATTTGCGGATGACTTGCTTTTATATGTCCTCAAACCCCCTGTCATCTCTTTACTGTCTCTATACTGTGTAGTGTTTTTCAGGAATTTGGATCCTTCAGTAATCATAAAGTAAATATGTCCAAAAGTTGTTGTAGCGTTGATCTTACCTTGAGGCTCGGAGATGGTACACAGCTTAGGACAGCATTAATCGTTCTCCTGCCGCCACCTTCAGTCCAAAACCTTGGCATACACATCCCATCGAACGTGCTAAAGAGAACATTTGATCTAAACTTTACCACTTTTATGCGGCTGTCCAGGGGGACCTCTCTAAATGGGACAAGAAGGACTTTCTCCTGGCTGGGTCGCATTATATCCTGAAAATGAACATCTGCCCGTCTCCTTGTTTACCTCTTCCAAGCATCCGGTGCTAATCGCGCCAAATCCTATTTTCGGCTGTGCTCCACAGGTCCATGTGCAGTTTGTTGGGCTGGGAAAACGCCCCTTAGAGTTGCTAGATCAACATTGACTAGGCAAAAAAAGTAAGGGGGCTGTAGGCCCTCCCAAAGTCTTTCAGGCTTATTACTAGCTGCTCAGCCGTCTCTAGAATGTAGTATTGCTTCCATCACGCACACTCTAAACTCTGGGTTCAATAGAATCCGGTTTGGCATAGGTCTACCCAACTGCGCAGCTCTACCCTTGCTGGGGTCGCCATGAGTGGTTGCCTGGGATGTCTCTTTTCCTTCTCCCTTGCTTGCACCATCCGTGGTGCTGTACTCACAGATATATTCCACCTGTCATGAATATATTCAAAACTTGGGAGCCTCTTACTCCATCACAGGCAATCCAGTCCTTCCTGAGACCTGAGAAATCTCGATGTTCCAGTTTGGGGAGGGGAAGAGAGAAAATTCGGGATCATGCGTGGGATGTGCTGGCGGGAGGCTCTCTTCACAAATTACGTATTCGGGTCTCTGCAAAGGTAGGGAAAATGTAAAGCTTCTCCGATTCTTACTTTACTTTTTATCAGAAACTAAAGCAGATGCTTTCGCTCTGCCGAATGAAACTCTCCCTCGGCTTTGTGCAAGAGCTCCTTACTATTTTTTTGAGATCTTGGTTGTTTGACAGAGGGTTACATAAGGACACACCTACTTTCCAAGGTGTATGATGTCTGGTTAGTATCCAGGGCTTGGATCTACAGACTTAGTTTTTCAGGCAGCCTCGGTAAAGGATCTTGTGTCGATAGTGGTAAATTCTCCTCAGTGACTGGAGGAAAAATGTTTACCCTTGTCACTGGAACCTCAGTTTCAGTAAGATACTGGGAATTAAATTATTAAAAATAATTTCCGCTGTATAGAGTGACCGACCCTTTTACACCAAACTCCTTGTTTTCCACTCGGTCTCAAACCTCTGTTGGCGTTGCCTCAGGGAGGAGGGTCAATGCCCACAATGGGGGAATGTTCCTTAAAACCCCTTTGGCTAAGGTAATTGACACGATAACTTATCGGGGTGAAAGATTGCAAAATGCCCCGGCCTTTCTCCTTTTATTCGCTATGAACACTCTTTTACAACCTCTAAAGGGGCCCATTTGTCTCCTTTTACTGAAAATGTGCGAAAGGGGTTTATCCCAAGGGTGGGCGCTCACTCTCCCCCCCCCCCCCTCTCACGGAATGGTTCAAGGAAATAACGGTTTGTAGGTTTGAAAATTGAGATGTGAATCGCATATGACTCGACCTTTTTTTTTACGGTGTGGAAAGAGGGTTTTTGTGTTCTGCAAATCCCCACACTCTATCACTCTATAACAGAGTCCTGCACCCAAGGGGGGAAACTCATTACGGCTTTTTTCTCTATCCCTTGTGTGATGGGGCTGACCCCGAGGGCCCCCCTTGTCCGTTTTGGGAAATTTTTTGGGTCGTTGCCTTTGCTTCTGAGGATTTTATGATCTTTTCTCCCAAACTAGTATGGGCAATAATGGTCTTCTTTTTTCCTCAATGAGATTGCTGATCTCCCTTACTTTTTAGCTCCCTCTTATTAGGGCAGAAATCTTTAAAAACTGTAATCATCATACTTTATTTGGTCTCACTTGATTTAGCATGTCCCCCGTGATACATGTTCTAAATTTCCGTGCTCCCATTTATTTGTATCTTTCTCAGCATCCACCTCTTTTTTGTATTTTCTGCATAGTACTTTCTCTCTGCAGTTTTTATGCATACGATGAACCACTTTACTATGTACATCCTCACACCTGAAATGTATTGATCTGTCTTGTATCATTGTTGCCTTTGCTACTGTAAAACACTGTTTCCTTTTTGCTGTTTGAATAAAATCTCTTTTTTGAATGCAAAAAAAAAAAAAAAAAAGCGGATGTGAACACGGAGTTAAAACGCCTTGTGAACAACCCCTAACTCCATTCAAATTCTCTTCTCACCATGGTTCTGTGTGAGGTGGAATGTGGCACTTGGGAATCTCACTGAAGCAATTATACATTTATCCTCTACCGTGTAGGGAGAAAAAATGGTAATGAACCAGTTCACATCAAATCACAGCTTGTATATTTGTCCTTTGCCCTCCTGCTCTATTCAACTTTGATGAACCTTATGTAGTAAAAATTGCACAAACCACGGTTCTGGACAACTTCTTTTATAAGACCCCATTCACAACTCATTTTGGAAGCCTGTTTGTGGTAGCCTTGGTAATACTGTAAAAAATGTGTCCCGACTGATGCCACGACAGGGTCATAGACTTCTATAGGTCAAATGTAGTCAGGATTGGACTACTTTTGCCCTGTTTAGCGTACAGATAATATTTCTGCATCAGACACAAAAATTATGGTAGTCTTGGCTTTTGCTTCCAATGCAGAAACGGTGTACATTCGCTAAATAGGACAATTTGGCCAATGGAAGTCTATGGTTCCATTGTGGTATCTGTCGGGATACGTTTTTACAATATTATGACTGGTAGCCGGAATGAACTTACAAAATGAGATGTGAATGGGAAGATTACTGTAACGGGGGAGTGGATCCGCTGGGCCAACGCAAGCGATGATAGCTAAGCCACGCCAGGGAACGGAGTCTAAGTAGCCCCCGGTTTTCACCAGAGCCCGCCGCAAACGGGATGGACTTGCTGCGGCGGAGGCTACAGGTGTTTCCCCTGAGTGACTTGCTTTGCGTGGGGGGCCGGGGGACGGTGGGGCAAAAAACGTAATCCGGGGGCGTAGTCGGGGACAGGCGAAGGTCAGGGCAGGCGGCAGAGGGTTGTGGTCAGAGGCGGGGAGACGGTGGGAGGGGGCAAACAGGCAAGGTCAGGAACGTAAGCAGGCGGATGGTACACGGGGAAAACAAGACTGAACTCAATCCCCTCTAAACGCTCCAAAACACACCAACAGATGGGGGAGTGTAGGGGGCGTCTACCATATTAGGACCAGCGGGGGTCAATTAAAAAAATTAAGGGGCGTGGCCCCTTTAAATCCGGACCAGCCGTCGCGCGCGCGCCTTTGCGGGGGTTATGCGCGGGCGGCTGCAACTGGAGACAGGAGCGGGGATGTAAATACGGGGTTTTTTCCAGCCCCCCAGAGCGAAGGACCCGGTGCGGCAGCCGAGCCCCTCAAAGATGTTATCAGTCTAGCAACAGGAGAAGGCGAACAGGTTGGGGGAAGCGGTCAGCACCACAGGCTTGAGGGGGGACACGTGAAACGCTTCGGGGTACTAGAGTCGGGGGGCAGGCGAAGCTTTTGGAGACGGGTTCAGCCCCTGGAGCACCACAAAAGGACCCATATTTGGGGGCCAAAATTGAAAAAGGGACCTTAAAAGGGTACTTTGCGGAAACCCCAAACCCCATCGCCTGGCTCAAATAGGGGGGGGGGCCTCGGGGACCCGTCGCCTGACGCTTGGTCGGGAGAATCGAGCAGGGCCTGACGGTGAGTTGCCGAGACCTTGATGTCCCCCACTTGGGGGATCCACGGCAGGGACAAGAGACGGTAACTAGGGGAGGGTGGGGGGGAGTACCCCAAAAAACAACAAAAAAGGGGGAGGCCCCAGGGTTCAGATCTAAAGGTTATAAAAAAACTTGCCAGGGGGAAAATTGGGCCATTTCCGCGAGCGGACACAAAGTGCCGCAAGTGGGGCCCAACAACCCCGGGGTTTAAACCCGTTTACCCGCCCCTTAGTTTGAGGGTGGTATGAGAGAAAAATCCAACGAATTGAAATGCAGCATAGGGACCGCCAAAATTTAGCGACAAAATGGACTCCTCGGGCGGAGACAATATGCAATGGGAGACGGCAAGCGGAAAAATTTTATGGAAAAAATGTTGGGGGGCCGGGCGGGGGGGCAAAAGGTTAACCCGGGCATTGGGTAAAGGACCCTTTTTTCGAGAAGCGAGGGTCACCACCATTTTGGACCTTTTTTTTCCAAGAGGGGGGGGAAGGGTGGAAGTTTTGTTGGGGAAAGGGAACAAAAATTATTTTATGTGGGGATCCTTTGTGTCTTTTATTTTAATGGGGTTATTAGTAAAATACCTCACAAATACCCCTTTAAATATAAAATATTGGGCACAAACTTGTATAGACGCGAAAAAAAGGTGGGTTTAAAATTTTTTTGGTCTTTAAAGGGTTTTTAAAAAAAAAGGGCTGCCTTAGTATTTTTGTATAGATCGCGTGAAAACCAAGATGGCGCCTATCAGAAGTTACCCCCCTGTTTTCAGAAATTCCTGAAGCTGTGAGGAGTGGTCCATAAAAAAAAGGAGGGTCCCAAAATGGGCCCCTCACACCCCAGCTACTTTGTGAGGGCCTTTTTCATCATTTGCAAAGGGGGGGTAAAAAAACCCCCCTTTTTTGTGAAAAAAATCAGAAAAGCACTTTCACAGAAAAGGGGGCCCTGTTGTGATTTGTTTTCTCTGTGCACCTTTGTTTTTTTTAAAAAAATTTTGAACCCCCACAAGGACAGGTACCCCCTTTGGGGGCCCTACTTCTTTACAGTTTAACCCCCTGCAACGGGGGGCCAAGGGCTTGGGATCTATTTTTTTAACCAAAAACTGAACTTTTGGATTTTTCCTTTTGGCGGCACAGATGAGAGAAAAAGGCCCCACACTTTTTCTGAAAATTGTCCGGGTAAGTAAGGTTTAAACTTTGCTTATCCGAAAATTTTGGCTCCCCTAGTGGGATTTGGAATTTATGTTTCATTGGGGTTAAATTTTGTTAGATCACGCTGACAGGAACGAGTGGGCCCCATGCATTGAACCCTATGACCTGCCCAATTTAAAACCCTTGGGGGGTATTTTCTGTTTTTATGTTATTAAAATGTTTTGGAACTGTTTAAAAGAAATCCCTGGGAGCAAGGTTTTTAAGCCAGCTGAGAACAGGGGGCGGGAAATTTCTCTGGGGGTTTATGGAATCCCCCCGGGGGGAACGGGGAAAAAACTCTAATTTCCCTTCCCACAGAGACCCAGAGGAAAGGTCATTTTGACTTGGAAAAAGAAAAAAAAAAAAAGCATCTTGTGATAAAATTTGAGAATTCATTTGATGGTGGAATCATGAATTCAGGCTTTCCTTGGTGTAGGGGAAAGGGCTGAGACAGCTTGCCTGAAATCTTTTTTTTTTTTAACTGTTTGAAACAAAGGGGGGACGCAAGGTTTTTAACCCAGTTTGAGAACAGGGGCAGAAATGTTTCTGTGGGTTATGAGGAATCTCCCCGGGGAGAAAAACAGGGGATCTCTAACCCCCCTCCCAAACAGAGAGCGGGGGGACGGGCACCCTGATTTGGGAAAAAAAAAAAAAAAAAAAAAAGCTCTTGTGTTTAATTTTTTTAAAATTCATTTGTTTGGTGGAATCATAAATTTTGGTTTTCCTTGGTGAAGGGGAAAGGGGCGGGAACAGTTTGCCTAAAAATGGGTTTTTTTTAAAACCCATTTTGTAAAAGTCTGTCGTCTGTCGGCTGTCATGTGTGCCCTTGCAATAGAAAATGTGAGCATGTGATTGTAAAAACAAAAAAAACAAAAAGTTTGGTATGTGAGTTTTGAGTTTAGGGGCCCCCCGGCCCCAAAACCCCCCGGGGGTTGGTTTTTTTTTTAAAGGGGTGTAAGAATATTTGTTTAAGGGCCCTCATTGTAGATAGGAAGGAGTAAGTGAAGAAATTTCGAAAAATTTTTTGAAAAGTGGGGCTGAAGTGTGTTTAAATGCCCTCAGAAAGTTTTTTGTGATAAGAGAAGGGAAAATTGTCGGGGAGGGTTGATAAGAAAAAAGGGTTTAGTTGAAGGATTTTGGGAATTTTTTGGTTGAGGGCGGAAAGCTGGTACAGTTTAACTATATGGATGCAAAAGAAGGGGGGGGCCCCCGGGGGGGTGCAGGCCTTTTGTGTTCATCCCCCAGGAGAAGTTTCTGAAACAAAGGAAATTTGTGAATATTTTTTGGCCGACCCCCTTTTAAATGGGGGGGATTGGGGGGGAAAGGGGCAAAGTCAGGGGTGTGAAGAAAACGGGCTGAAACCCAATAGGGAACCACACCCCGGGAGAGCCCCCCTGGGGTCACAAGTCCCCTCCCCCCCTGAAACCCACACCCCTCTGCCCCAGCCCTGCCCAGAAAACCCCCGGGGCTACCTAAACCCCTTTTAGTCCCAAATGCCCCCCCCTTCCATGTCATTTTCCTATCCACCCCCCTATGTTTCCCATCAGGATTTCACTTTCCTCTTCTTCGGGTTAAAATACCCCCCCTTCCCGGGGGTTAAAAATTTTTAAATTTCGGGCCCAAAAGATGGGGGGGAAACCCTTAGCACTGTATGCCCAAATTTATGGATCCCAGATACGGGGGGATATTTGGTAAACCAACCCAGCCACCTACGGGTGGGGGAAACCTCAGGGTTTTCTGGGAGAAAAGATACGGTGGGAGCAGGCTCTAAAAAGCATGGGGATGACAAGTGAGAAGGAAAAGAACAGGAAATGGCTAAATACAAAAAGCCCAGAGCAAATATTCGGTTTTCCCCTGTGCGGGGGACACCCCGCGGGACCCCTGCATAGAACCCCCCCGGGAAAAGGACACTGGAGGAGCGTCAGCTGACCAGGGGAGGGGGGGCTCGGGAAAATTGACTACGGAAGGGCCCCCCTTATCTCACCGGGCCTTGACTGAAAAGGGGGGGGGGGTGCGAAGGCCCGAAATATTATGTTACTTTCCCCACCGAGTCAAGTGCCCTGCCCTTTAAACAAGTAAAATTTTATGGCCCGGGAAAAAAACAACCTTGTCCTATTACAGAAAATTTTTGGGTCTTTTTTCAGGGTTTTTAAACCCCGGGGGATTCAGAGGGCCCCCCAGAGTGAAATTTTGTGAAACGCTGAAACAATGGGCTGGGGACAAAACTTTCAGAGGGGGCCCTTGACACTGACTGACTTTCACTCAGGATGGGGGAACCCGTGAAGAAATATAAATGCACGGAAAATTTCAGATTTTCTTTTTTTGGGTTTTCCCCCCCTTTTGGAAAAAAGCCAAAAGTTCGGATGCTACCATGCCTTTGTGGAGGGCCTGCGGGAAAACCCATAAAAAAAAAAAAAAAGGGGAAAAAGGTTGGGCCCCTGAGTACAAGACTCTACCAGTTTGGGTGGCTTCTAGTTGCAAAAGGCATCGAGGGGCAATTGCCGGGGGATATGTGTGATGAAACCCTTTGCCCCCGTGATGGTTCCCCAACATTGAGGCCCCTTTGGGCCTACAAGCCAAGACCACCGGGTTTACTTGCTTGAACGCAACAGAGCGGACACGGGGCCCTCCTGAAAAACAAAAAGGGAGGCCCACCAAAAGGGGCCAGTTACGGGGGGACCCTGCTCCTGATGTCTTCCATTCCTGAAGCCCAGCACCTTTGGACAGGGATATCCACTCTTGTGCAAATTCTGGTATTAGGCCCGTGAAAACAAAACCCCCCTTTCCCCTTTGATGAAGAAACTTTGATTCCCTTTCCCGGGAAACTGAAGAAAGCTTTGCCAGTGCTTCCCGCACTAGGCATTTTCCCCGGGCCCACCAGAAGACCTTTTAAATTTTTTGTATCGGAAAAGGGGGGGGACATGCCCCGGGGAGTTCTTTGCACAGGGCCCATGGAGGCCGAAACCGACCAGTTGGGGACTACTCGCAAGACTGGGACCCGCCCGCAAGGGGAGGACCCTTTAAAATTTTCAGACTGTTTGTTGCCCGCCCCAATGCTGTGAAAAACAGGGGGTTTTTGTAGCGGACACCCTCATCCTTCTGGGTCCAAAGGGACATCCCCCGCCCTTCTCAACCATGGCTTTTTTTCATCAGCACAGCAATTCAGGCTTCAGTGTTCTCTCCTTTCCCGGGGCCCGATAAAGTCACTTTTGGGGCGCTGTTGTGTTTTTTCAAACCAGCCACCCTTTCTTTCCCTTTCTCAAGGGGGGGAAGGGGGGTTTAAGAGGGAAATTGGGAAAAATCCGGGGCACATGAAGAAAAACCAAGATTGCTTAGAAATCATGAAATTTGACAAAACGGGGTATGCCGTGAGCACATCACACGCAGTGCGGGGAACAAGAAAGTCTGCATTGCATAAGTCAGCCCCAAGGAAAGGGCGACAGCATTACGTTTGGGGAGAGGGCAAAACCCGGGCCCATATATAAAACGGATTCAAGATACCTTTTTTGGGGTCGGGCCCAAAAGGAAATTGGACCTATTTGGGAAGCCCGAGGATTTCTCACGGCTGCGGGGGCCCCAGTGAAAAAAGGACAAGCCATTCCCGGTCCTATAAAAGCAAAAGCTGCTGCCACGGGGAAAATGGCCCTACTAAGATGAAGGCACATGGGAAAACTGAATACAAAAAGAAAGAAAAAACCCCTTGGGTGGGCCAAGCAGCCACACAGGCCGCAGGAGGTTTAGAAAGGGGAAGCAATCAGTTTTCAGTGGGGCAGGGGGGAAATTGGCCCCCCCAAACCCCGCAAGGAGACTGCTGGCCAAGATTTCCGGGGCAAGCTCCATGGAAGAAAAAGGAAAGCTGGGAAAAGAAAGCACCTTAAAAAGGGGGATTGTTCACCCACTAAGAGCCACAAAAGCCCAAAAACCAAAGACCCCCCATTTCCCAAAGGGCTGCTATGCAAATTGCAACAACCCAAACAGAGGATGCAAAAAAGGGTTGGAAAAAAAAAGGGGGGGCAAAAAAGAAGAGGGCTATATGGGGTAGGGAGGGGGACCCTGGGTTGCCACGGGCGCATAAACCCAGCTGTAGTGGGAAGGGGGCATTTGGGAAAGGGGCTCTTTAAAACAGGACGCAAAAAGTGGCAAGGGGGAAAACCCGTCATGCCCTTACCCGAAACCCCCTGCCCTTTTGCTTGGTTAAGTCCCCGGCAAAACAACCCCCGGGGTAGTTACTCTCTTTCCCCATGAGATCCTGTTAGGCAGTGCCCCCAAGGTAGGTGCTATTTCCCTCAGGAGGGTTTTAGCTACAAAAAGAAGCTATGACCTCGATTGGGGACTGCAGTGGGTTTAAAAAGTTTGTTGCTAATGCTTTTTAGTGTTTTACCATTTCCCGATCCCGACTTAGGACGTTGTTCCTCTTTTAAGGGAAAAGCCTGGAGACTGGGTCTACGTGAAGTTTGTGTGTTTAAAAACCCCAGAGCCGAATTTTTAGGGGGCCCCCACCAAGTCCGTGACCACGACCCCATCTGTCCCGGGGGGGCAGGGGAAAACCCCAACTGGATCCACGCTTCCAATGTAAAAAAATCGCTCCAGCCCCCCGGGAGGAGGCAGAAAGCTCGTTTACTGATGTTAAGTAGTTTGTTGCGTTAACCTTTGGGCAAACCCATGCATATATTTGGGGTTTTGATGGAGGAGTATGGGGACCCTCTTTTATTAAATTGGGGGGGCGGGGTTGGAACACAGGGAAAAGATAGGGGTTTAGACCAAGACCCGCCTTAAAGAGGGAAAAAAAAAACCAGGAAAACCCTATTTTACTAGAATAAAGGGTTTACAAAGACAGGAAACCCCGTCGAGGGAAAAGGGAAAAACCAGGGGAAAATATGTCCCTTAAAGCTAAAAATTGAAGACCCCCCACAAATGTTTGGGGGATTATGGGCCCCCGGGAGCCTAAAATATTGAGTGGGGGGTCAGAAGATAGTGACACAGTAGAGCCAGGAGGAGAAAGGGAAAAACCTCCCCCAAAAAACAGCTTTAACCCCCCTGTGTATATTGATGTATTTGGGGGCCCAAGGGGGGTCCCCGATGAGTTTAAGGGAAGGGACCAAGTGCCCCTGGGGTTTGGGTTTTCTCTTTCCCATAATCACTGTCCACCCAAACAGGAGAAGAATTAAAGCGTAACTTACCGAATTGGGGAAAAACCCTGTGGCCCTTAGAAATGCTCAATTATTTTTTTCAGAAAAAGCGTAACTCAGGCCCTAGATCACCCCCGGGGAAAAGTGGTTTACTTTGGTCTAAGGTTTGGGAGGGAAAACTTCCCAGATAGGGATTTTCCATATTGAATTTTGCTGCTAATTCTTGCTTAATTGTCTGGTTTTGTTCTCCCCTTTGTTTGAGGAAAAAATATTTGTGAAAGCTGGGACCAGGCACTCCCATCATGAGAATGTTTGACGGCCTGGGGCCCCTGGGATGGGCAGCGACACTACCCACCCTTCAGCTGTCCAAAGGGCCCGACACCTTTTTTGTGATGTGGGGCATTAAGCACTAAATTCCCTCAGAGACCATTTTTCGTCCCGGGAAATGCCCCCGGAAAGTCAACTATCCCCCTGCAAAACCCCCGCTCAAAAAAATTAGAAACCTAAAGTGTAGGGGGACTAGGGGTTTTCAGGGCTTCGGGGCCCCCCCTTATCGGGGCGAGGGGGGGACTTCCCCAAAAAGACAAGAATTGGGGAAAGGGAAAAGGGAAAGGGATAGGGAGAGAAAAAAATTTAAGGGAAAAAAAGTCTCAAGGGGGGGCTGTTTTTGGGTGGGGAAAAAAAAATTATATATGTGGGGATCCTTTGTGTCTCTTTTTTAATTTTTAGTTAGTATATACCTCACAATACCAATTTTATAAAATATATTTTGGAAAATTTCTTGTTTTAGTACACAAAGTAAAAAAATGTAGGTATAAACTTTTTTCATTAATTTTTTTAAACAAAATGGGTGCCTGTAGTAGTTTGTATAGATGTCGTGTAATCCAAAATGGGGGCCTAGTCAGAAGTTAAAACCCTGTGTTTTAGGAACCCTTCCTGAAGCTGTGGGAGTGGGGCCATAAAATTTAAAGGGCGTTTCCAATAGCCCCCCACAGCCAGCTACTGTATGCCCTTTTTATCTTTCTCATTTGCAAAGAGGTAAAAAAAAAAACCCACCATTTTGTGGGAAAAAAATCAGAAAGCCAAATTTCCAGCAACGGCATGTTGTGATTTGTTTTCTCGGTGGCCCCCTTTTGTTATTTTTAAGATAAAATTTTAAACCCCCCCAAAAAGGGCAGGATAGCCCCTTTGAGGCTACTATCTATTACACTGTGACAAAGTCCCGGCGAAAAGGGGGCCAGGGTTTTTCCGGGGACAGGAAGAGGCTGAAGGAAAAGGGGGCCCCGGGGTTTTAGGCGAGGAACCTTTTTTTCGGGCCCCAGGAAAAGGGGCCCGGCCAGCACAAGTTTCCCCGAGTTTGAGCAAGAGTGGGGCCCCCATTTGTAGGGAGGCCCCGCTGAAGAGACTTTTTTGGATTCGGGGTGCCCAGTGTTCGGGGGAAAAATGTTTCCCCCCTTCAGGGGTTCTAAGCCGCAAAGAGGGCCACATAAAGTCCCTTTTCCCCGGGGGGCCCCCCACGTTGAAGATCCCCGGGGGCACCGGGGACGGCGTTCAGGGGGGACAATTTTCGTGGGGGGAGAGCAAGGGCCCACCCATCAAGGGGGGGAAATAGGGGGTCAGGGTTTGCCCTTTTCCCGGCGGCCGGAAAAAATGTAGAGGAAGTCAAAAAAGGGCGAAGAAAAAAAGGGCCATCTAGTCTGCGGGGGGTTCAGGGTTGAGCCGACTGAAGATATAGGAGGTTTTTATGGTCGGTGAAAAAATCAATGGGTTTGAGGGGCCCCCTCCAAGGTGA